>JAANYP010006721.1:0-170703 GCA_020465985.1 Centrapalus pauciflorus
GGTAAGAGGTTTACCACAAAAGGAGTTCATTTGTGATGATCATTGTGTAGCATGTCTTAAAGGTAAGCAACACAAAACTTCTCATAAGGCCAAAGCAGTAAATTCAATCTCATCTGTTCTTCAGCTGTTACATATGGATCTATTTGGTCCAACATCTGTTTTGAGTTTGAATAAAAGGGCATACTGTTTAGTCATTGTTGATGATTTCACCAGATTTACTTGGGTTTACTTTCTTAGGTCCAAAGATGAAACTGCTGAGCTAGTTAAGTCTTTTATCCTTAAGATAGAAAACCAATCCAATTCCAAAGTTAAGGTGATAAGATCAGACAATGGAACTGAATTTAAAAATCAAATTCTAAACAGTTTCTGTGAGTCCAAAGGTATTGCTAGACAATATAGTGCACCAAGAACACCACAGCAAAATGGTGTAGCTGAAAGAAAGAATAGAACATTAATTGAGGCTGCTAGAACAATGTTAGCTGATTCTAATCTGCCTATGACTTTCTGGGCAGAAGCTGTTAATACAGCCTGTTATGTTCTAAATAGGGTTCAAGTAGTTCAATCACAAGGAAAAACTCCCTATGAGCTATTCCACAACAGAAGTCCCCCAATAGCTTTCTTCAAGCCTTTTGGATGCCCATGTACTATTCTTCACACTAAGACTCACTTAGGGAAGTTTGAGAGTAAAGCTGAAGAAGGATTTTTTGTAGGATACTCAATTCAAAGCAAAGCCTATAGAGTATACAACAGAGTGTCTAAAACAATTGAAGAAAGTGCCAATGTTGAATTTAATGAAAATACTGCTAACATCAAAGGCACTGGTCCTGATTGGTTATTTGATTTAGATTCACTAACAAATTCTCTGAGCTTTGCTGAGTTTACTGCAGAAGCTGATGCATACAGGGTTGAAGCTGCTAACACAAATTCTCATGCTGCCAATACATTTTCTCATGCTGTTGGCACAAAGTTTCAGACTGCTGCAGATTCAACAAGTTGGGATGACTTCACCACTCTACCACTTCTGTCATGTGATCCTCCAGGGGTCCTGAGCACTCAACATGATGCAAATCCAGACACTGAAGTGCCATTTCCAAGTCCTGACAGCACAGCTCAAACACAAAAGGAAACATCTCCAGTTTCTAGGCTAGCAGTCCCAACAGCTTCTCAAGCTGTTAGCCTAGAAACTCAAACTGTTCCAGAAACTGAACCATTCACTGGTTCTGATGGAGATGACACAAACCTTGGAACATCCTTCCAAACAGAGAGAGAGCCCACACTAAGAGTTCATAAATATCACCCTCTCAATCAAATACTGGGTGATCCAAGCACTCCTGTTCAAACAAGGAAGATGGTTCACAATGAGACTGCTGCTGCTGAACAAGCAGTTCCAGAATTCAGCCTAGCTGCTTTTGAACATGCCTGCTTCATGTCTCAACTAGAACCTAAAAAGGCATCAGAAGCACTAAAAGATTCATCCTGGATTGAAGCTATGCAAGAAGAGCTTTTACAGTTCAAAATTCATAATGTATGGACTCTGGTGGATCTTCCTAAAGGTAAGAGAGCAATAGGTACAAGATGGGTGTTCAGAAACAAGAAGGATGAGAGAGGGATAGTCATCAAGAACAAAGCAAGACTAGTAGCACAAGGGTACACTCAAGAAGAGGGAATAGATTATGATGATGTTTTTGCTCCAGTAGCAAGAATTGAAGCCATCAGACTATTTCTAGCATATGCAAGTTTCAAAGGCTTTAAAGTGTATCAAATGGATGTTAAGTCTGCTTTCTTGTATGGGACAATTGAAGAGGAAGTATATGTGTGTCAACCTCCTGGTTTTGAAGACTACAAGTATCCAGACAGGGTGTACAAGCTAGACAAAGCTCTCTATGGTCTTCACCAAGCCCCCAGAGCATGGTATGACACACTGTCATCATATCTTCTACAGAATGGATTCAAGAGAGGCACTCTGGACAAAACACTTTTCACTAAATCCATCAAAGCTGAGATTCTTCTTGTCCAAATCTATGTTGATGACATCATCTTTGGCTCAACTAATGATAGTTTGTGCAAAGATTTTGAGGCCCTAATGCACAAAAAGTTTCAAATGAGTTCAATGGGGGAACTCACATTCTTTCTAGGGCTGCAGGTTAAACAGAAGCCTACTGGTCTATTCATAAGTCAATCAAAGTATGTCAAAGACATACTGGAAAAGTTTGGCTATCAAGACACAAAGGTTGCAAGCACTCCAATGGATCCTCATAAACAGCTTCATACAGACAAAGATGGCATAGATGTGGACATTCATCTATACAGATCCCTTATAGGATCTCTCATATATCTAACATCTTCTAGACCTAATATAATGTTTGCTGTTTGTGTGTGTGCCAGGTTTCAATGTTCACCAAAGGATTCTCACTTGGTTGCTGTTAAGAGAATCTTCAGATACCTTAAAGGCCAACCACATTTAGGCCTCTGGTATCCCAAAGACTCTCCTTTTGAACTAACTGCATATTCTGACAGTGACTATGGTGGTTGCAACATTGACAGAAAATCCACAACTGGTGGATGTCAATACTTAGGAGCAAGACTGGTCTCTTGGCAATGTAAGAAACAAATAACTGTCTCCACATCATCCACTGAAGCAGAATACGTAGCAGCTGCAAGCTGCTGCTCCCAGGTAATGTGGATTCAAAATCAGCTAAGAGACTATGGTATGAATTTCTTATCCACTCCTATTTATATTGACAATTCAAGTGCCATTAGCATTGTGCAAAATCCAGTGAAATTCCCAAAAACCAAGCATATAGAAATCAGATTTCACTTCATCAGAGAAAGTAATGAAAAGAAGTTAATCCAAGTTACCAAAATACATACTGATGATCAGCTAGCTGATCTATTTACAAAACCTTTTGATGTAGGAAGGTTCACTTTCCTAATATCAAACATTGGTATGGTAAACATGGATTAATTGATTTTTATCAACTCAATATGCTAATTTAAGGGGGAGACACTGTTCCATTGAAAATTTGCACAAATTTACACTAACAGCATGAGTCTTTTCTCATGCTGCTAGTTCTTTTTCTCGGACTGCTAGTTATTTTCACTTGATCTGTCAAAGTGTGCAGGGTATTTAGGTAATTTTCCAAATGTGTGCGCGGGACCTAACCTTTTCGAAACCTTTAAAGGTCCCAGTTTCGTTCAGTTGTAACTACCAGTTACATATTCTTCTTCCACGGCCTTCTGCTTTCTCTCTGAACGATACACACATTCTCTTCAAACCCTAAACCCTAAACCGTTGTTTCTTGATCAATGGAGTTCGTAAAAGAACACAACTGCCTCCCATACACCCTGAAACACACTGACCTTGAACCGTTCCATGAGATGATGGACTTCCTCAGGCACTCCCATATCCACTATGCCCTCAATATCAACCCCACTATATACATATCTCATATTGAGCAATTCTGGAATCATGCCTATGTTCAAACCATCAATGGAGTGCCTACCCTGACTTCCAAAATCGAAGGTACTACCATCAATATCACCGAGGAGTCCATCAGACATCATCTGCATCTTCAAGATGCCACAGGTATAAAAGACCTATCTCTTACTGCTTTACACTTTGGTCTTCAAAATATCGGATATAGGGGCCCTGCTGATTCTTTTACTTTCTTGAAAGCACACTTTTCTCCTAAATGGAAATACCTTGTGCATATTATTCAGCAATGTTTAAGCCCCAAAAGAACTGGTTGGTCCGAATTTTCTTCAAATATTGCCACTGCCTTAGTGTGCTTTTCTACTTGCCAACAGTTCAATTTTTCAAATATGATCTTTCAAGGAATGTTAAGGCATCATTCCTTGAAGCATGGGAAATTTTTGATGTATCCTCGATTTTTGGCAAAAATAATTGCACACACCTGCACTACTTCAAATTTACATAAGAGGATATATGTTTCCCATAGGCACTCACTATCTTCAATCAAAAGGCTGATAAAGCCAAGTGCCAATTTTGTTAGTATTGATGCTCCATTGCCCTCTGCAATGATGAACATCATTACAAGAAACAGAGGAGAGGGGCCTGAGCAGACACAGCCCAATATTACTGCTTCAACCCCAGGACCCCAACCCACTCCTCATGATACAGATATTCCCTCTGATCCTTTTGAACAGCCCATACGCCCACTAAAATACTTATATAAAAGGAAAAGGGGACGAGGAGCTCCTTCCTCCTCCTCCCTTAGACAAGAGCCATATATCCCTGTGCAGGAGAATCCTTCTGCACAGAATATCCAAAGGGAACCAATTGAGGACACTCCCAACCTCAATCAGGAGGTGAACATCTCTTCTGAGACTATTCATATGGGTTCTGTGGCTGGCACTACTGATGTCTCTGCACAAGAGGCACAGGACAGGGCCAACATCTCTAAGACCACACCCATGGCAACAGCAAGTGTGCAAACACGAGCTGGAAGTCCCCAGTACCAAGAAAAGAGGGGCCCAAAGGTTTCTACTTCTGGTGTTAATGTCAGTGATAGACCACAAACACCCCTGGTGTTATCTGATCTTGAGACTAGCCTGCAACTGATGCTCTTAATGGATCCAAAGCTGAAACCTGTTGTAACAATGTTGGAATACCAAATGTCCATCATTGCTGCACAGGGGGCACAAATTCATGCACTCAAACAGGCAGAAGCTGCTCACAATCAGAAACTGGCTAATCTACACAAAGGGTTTACTCTTTGTGGAAATAAGCTCATCAAACTAGAGCAGTTGATTCAAACCCATGTGGCAAGGGTTGTAGGTCCTTCTGACCAAACCAATGCTTCCAAAAAGGGGGAGAATCAGGAAGTTCCTCAACCAGTCCAAGCAGCTCCAACTCCAACAGTCCAAGCAGCATCAACAGCTCCATCTTCTAGGCTAGCAGTCCCAACAGCTTCTCAAGCTGTTAGCCTAGAAACTCAAGCTGCTTCTACAAGAGCAACTGGAGTTGTTATAAGAGAAGGTATTCAAGCTCCATCCAGTTCAGCCCAAGCTACATCTTCTGCTACAAAAGATAAGGGCAAGGGTATTCTCATTGAGTCTCCAAAGCACAAATTTTCTTCCAGAGAAGCCCAGATTGCCTTTGATGCTGAGATTGCCAGAAAATTAGCAGAAGAACAGGATCAGGCCTTAGACCAGCAAACCCATGCCCCAATGCAAGATGATGAAACCTTAGGAGATTACCTAAGAGGGTTTGTGGTAAAGCAAGGTGAAAGGAAGAGGAGGATGCCAACTGGGCATACCAAGGCTGTGGAGAGAAGATTCTTGATAAATTTTGCAGTTGCAGCAGACATTCCAAAGAAAATTGCTCAGTCCATGAGTACTGAGAGGCTGCAGGCAATACATGATAAAGAAATGGAGAAAAGAAAGAAAACAAGAGTCTCTTCAGAAGTTCAGCCAGTACCAACAGTTCAACCGTCCCAATCAGTCCAACCATCAACCAAACCAATCCAATCTGAAGCTGCCAGTGCACCTGCTCCTACTGATCAACCTACTGTTTCTGTTCCATCATCTGTTAAGAGGGTGATCTTTCAGCACCATTTGCAAAAAGCTATGGAGATAGAAAAGTTGCTTGATCAACATGACTTTACAAAGCCAGAAATCAACTACTGGTTTGCTAAGTCATTGGATGAAAGGAATTTAAGGGTTAAGTTTGTGATAAGGAGAGAATCTGGACCAGAAGAGGAGTTTGATACATTCTGGCAGATGGTTCATAAGCTGACCAGGGATGAACTAATAAAGATGTACCACATAGGGTCTGTTTCTCAAGCTAGATCTGATCTTCCACAAGTAAAACAACTCATCAGAGATCTAAGTTCAGTTGCTGATGCTGAATTTGCAAGAAAAGAAGTGGAAGATGCTGAGAAGAAAGGGAAGCAGATCAAGGAAGTACATATTTTTGTCAAATCCAGAACCTACAGAATTCAATTCAAAGATGGATTTGGTATTTTCTTCAATCTCGAGTTTTATAATTTTTCAAAAGATATGCTGCTACAAATAAAATCAGTTAGGATATCTTGTGATAAAGAAGAGATGAAGAGAGAATTTTTGAAGGCTATAGATCAGAAGCTTGCACAGTTGTAAGTTTTTGAAAGCCTTGGTTTGTAAATAACAGTTTACTTTTTCATTTCCTTATTTGTATAGAACTTAAAGTCTTGTATAAAGAATTTAAGTTAGGGGGAGATTGTTGGGAAATAGTTTAAGTATACTCAAGCTGTTAGTTTAGACTTCTCAGACTGTTAGTAGATTTTTCATGTAAGTACAAAGTTCATGCTGCTAGTTGAAGAAACTCGAGCTGCCAGTGTAAAAGTTCAAGCTGCCAGAGCAAAACAAATCAAGCTGCTCAGTTCATGCTGTCAAGTCATTCAAGCTGCTCAACAGTTTCATAAACAGAATGTGCTGATTTTCAGGGAAGATATCTACACGAAGATTCCAGCATATCTACTATCAGAGAAGTCATAGTCCTTCAAGGAAACACGTCTATAAAGCAATATAAATACATAGAATAGGTCTTTCTATTGTATAAGAGTTTTCTACATATTTTTGAGTCTGTAATTGCTTTATTGTTCAAGTTTTCTTAAGCCTCTAAGGTTGTAAAACCCTAAGAACAGTTTGTGTTCTTCGTCTAATCAAAACAGATTAGAGGTGATTGTAATCATTGAATTCAGCAATACAAACAGTCTTGATTACTTCTTATGTTTTATGCTATTATTGATTCTGAAAGTTTTTGTCAAAATAATTAAGTGTTATTCCGCAAACTTCTTAATTAAACTTTGATTCAAAGCAAGATTATTGATTTATACTCTGATAAATTCAAATCAGTTAATCTTGGTTATTCACAATTTTCATAAGTTTAGTTCCTGACAATATTATGGAAATTTAGAATTTTTATTTATTAAGTGAAAATAATTATTAAGAATGATCATTAAAAGGCTATTGATGAGAATTATGATGAAAAATCAGTATTTAGATAAACTAGTTGAGTTGAGGGGCTAAAAGTGTTAGAATTCGAAATTATGGAATAAAAGACCAAAGGGTCTTTCATTTGAAATATCACACTCTCTCTCATCCCTCGGCTCTCTCTCTCTCTCTACAAATTGAAGAACATCAAAACTCGGATTTGAAGTCTGAAAATTGGAATTAAGATTGCTTGGAAGGATTTATAAACACTGCAATTGAAGATTTGAGGTAAAAATCCTTTAAATTCAGATTATTAAGCATTTTTGGTTCGGTTTTTATATAAACCGAAAATTTGATTTTGAGGATTCAGATGTTAATGCATGTTTAATGTTGTTATGGATTAATGCAAATCGAGTATCTGAGATGTTATATATAAAATTTTAACTTCTGAATCAACCTCTAAGTATGATTTTTAGAGATTTGTGTGTGTTTTAGTGTGTGTGTTCTACGGATGGAACAAAACGAACAGAATGGGTTTAATTTGATATGTGATAGTGTTAATATTAGTGTTAAAAGTGTTGAAAATAGATGTATTTTAGTTTGTGTAAGTTATTCCATGTATTGAACTAGTACCAAAAAACGATGGAATTAAATCTGAAATTGACAAAACTGCACATGTATGAACACAGTGGGATCCGAATTCGGATCCGAGATGAACTCGGATCAGGTCCGAATTCGGATGAGGCCCAAACTTCAGGATATTTAATATAGAAAAATTTACAAGTGTTGTACGTCGGTAGGAATCCGAATTCGGATAGGGCCCGAATTCGGATGTGTCCTGAAAAGTTGATTTATCAAAACTGAAAGAAAATATTTCTAAGTGTTGGAATTCGGATGAGGGTCCGAATTCGGTTGGAGACCGAATTCGGATTTGGTCCGAACTAGCATGTGGTCCGAAATTAAAAGGTGTCCGAATTGGGGCATATAGGTGGACCGAATTAGAATTCATACGAGAACCGAATTGGGGGTCCGAATTCGGGTGGGGTCCGAATTGGGGGTCCGAATTCGGGTGGGGTCCGAATTCGGACATGGATCCGAATTTGGGATCAAAAATGGTAAAAACTTATAAAAATTAAGTTTTATGGAATTAAACAAGATATTAACACAATGTGTTGTTACAAATGACTTACAGGTCCCTTGTGGTGTTGTTTAACCCACAGTGGGGTACTTGGTTGATCCGGTTGAAATCCCGAGGAGAAATAAAAATTTGAATAAAGATAATAACGCACCCACTGTGAGTACCTTTGACTTTAACATTGCTGCATCTGCATTATGTTTGCATTGCCTGCTGAGGCATGTTGTTTCATGTTCGTTTGGCATTCTACTAACATGCGTTTATGTTGATGCACATTCATATTTGTTGCATGTCCGTTCATTTGTTGTGCATCTTTTCGATGGACCTGCGTGGTCGCATCTGTACTCTGATGTTACTGTGCTATATGACCAAGAGTTTGACACCTCTGTGGTCAGGATAGACAGTAGGTCATCCCCGATGTAATGTCTGCCTCAGATGGTTGGTTGTTCTTATGCCGAGTGTCAGCTCGAAGGAGCTGCGGCTCGGGTTTGCGTACTTGGAGTACGTGTGGGGTATACGGTATGTGTTACCGCGGTTACCCTGGGTGGCATCATAATGATTTGTAGAATGTGTAAAATCATACGGTATTCACTAAGCTTTAGCTTACCCCTTCAGTTGTTGAATTTTTACAGGAAAAGGGAAATCCGCTGCGGGACCGTCTAGCTAGGACGTTTATTGAAGTGACTTGAAGATTTCCACTGTTTATCTTGGTATTTGTTCTATGAAAACAATGTTGTAATAATTTTGGGGATGATGTAATACATTTGGATTTGTAGACTTAGATGTGTAACCTATGTAGCACCATAGGGTGTTTGACACATTTGTATTATTTTATTATGTATTTTGCTTCCGCACTCTAATTAAGGTATCAGATCATTATATATCTGTTTGTTGGTGAATAATCCTGGGTGAATGGTAATTGGTGGTTAATGTGGCAAGGGTGTCACACAGAGCAGTAGCATAACTTACTTTCTTGGAATCAAGACCGTCTGAGATTCTAAAGATTTCTTTAGTGTGGCTTATCTAGTCCAAGGTCTGGATCGGGTTTACTGTACCCTCAAAGTTCAGGGCACCGCTTGCTTTGAAATCTTTAAACTTACAGCCTTTTGACTGTTCTATTTGGGTATTTGGGTCAGATTTATCAGAATCAGATTCATTGTTTTGGGCTTGTTTATCTTTTCACTTTTCTTCTTATCAGCACGTCTCTTAGCTTCGGCCTCGTCTCTGGCCCGAAACTGTTCTTGCATATTCTTATTTTGTTGCTCAGATTGTTGGGCTAACAGTTGTTGTACTCTCTCAAACATTTCTTGATTAGTCACATTGTTGGGGAAATCACCTGGTCCTGACATCATTACTGAAATTTAAAAATCATGTAACTATTAGTTTATTAGACTTAGAGCTATGTACCCTTATTCCCATCCTAACAGTCTGTACTTCCTATCTCAGTTCAAACCACCTAAATGATTGATACTTACGTATTGTCGCAGTTTGAGATCAAGTATTACCCACATAATAGTTGATTCACTCAAACTATTCGCTCTAATACCATCGTGTGAAGACCACCCCTTACGGGGCAGTCCTCAGCGTCTAGGTCCAACAATTTGCAACACGATATCAATCATAACTAAGATAGAGTAATTAAGTTGTGGAATTATGAATTGCAGTACAAACATTAGGATTAAGTTTAATACAATTTTAGTACGGATTACAGTTTCAAATTAAACTTATAAAGGGTACAAGACTAATCTAATACATGTCACCATACAATCAAAGTAAATCTACCCAGACCACCACATTTATAATCTTCGAATCTGTACCAAAAGGGTCGTTTGAGCAGTGGTCTAGGAAAAACTTCAGCTGATCTTGAAAGACCTAAGAACTAGGTCTGGCAGGTGCTTTTCCCTTGTCTTATCCTGTAAAAAGGTTTAACAACAACTTTAAGCAATGCTTAGTGAGAATATAGATTTATCAGATTACATGTGTTACAACAGGGGAAATGTGGGTAACAAGCGTGATATAACTTGACTGCCGCCACAGCCACTCAAGATTGAGACATAGTATATAAGAACAGGATGATATCCAGGCCACACTCACGCTTTTAGTGGAAGCTATCCACTCAATACTGGGCTAGCTACCAGAAAACATCGTGGGGGGAGCATCAGAGTAATCAACTACCAAGTTCAATAGAACTGGTGACATAGCAAGGTCTAGAACAATAGATCGACAATGATAAATATGCTGAGTTGAAATCATAAGGAAGTGATGAAAACAACAATGATAAGCATAAATAAGCAATGTCATGATAGCAATATCAATATTGTAACAGTAACTGAAACGAACTGTAAATACAATGTGTGTAGGATGATATGTCAAATAGCTATCATGATCCACAGGGCATCACCGAACCATGGTGAGCACAGGTCACAATCCACCTGAGCATAAATGAATGCCAAATAAACTATCAACAACAATATGTCTCAACCAGAATCAAGCATGTAAAACTGAATATCTATAACTGACAGTTTACTGAATTAATCTGCGCTGAGCTTTATCAAGTGGATTTCTCCACCACCTGAGTTATCTTAGGATTTAATCTTTGGACTTTGACTTGGCTTTACAACTTTGACCACTTTCAGTACTTTAAACTTTATTACTTTGTTCATAATTTATCTGAACCTGTCCAAAATTTATCATTTGCAAGAACATTAGCTTTAAACTTTAATTGACATGATTCTGATAACTCATAAATATTTATGTCATTTTTCATGGACATGTGTGACTTGTGTCATGTTTATTTCATAATATTTCTATTTGAATATAAAACTAAAGATTTATTTATTTTAAACTTTATAAATCATAATTGTGTTTTGATATCAAATTATATAAATGGTCACACATATATATGTTCATACACTTTTAATTTGATGCAATTCTATATATTTCAAATGCCTTAATTTATATTTATTTGACAACCATATATATATAAATCCGAGTTTGGTACCTATATATACATACATATATATATATATATATATATATATATATATATATATATATATATATATATATATATATATATATATATATATATATATATATATATATATATATATATATATATAGGGTTGGGTTCCGGTAAGAACCCTCTTTACCATGAGAAGCAGTTTAAAATTTGTGCATTTAATCTATAAAATTATGCATTTAATGTTAAAATTAATACATTTGAAAAATTTATGCAATTTATATAAAAATTTACGCATATCATGATAAATTTGTCCACTTTATATACGAATTCATTCATTTGACAAAATTTGTGCATTTAATGTTCAAATTTGTGCATTTAGTGTAAAATTTGATGAATTTAATTTTTAAAGGTAATTTTAATGTTAGATTATAATATTTATTAGATAATGGTTTTAAGTGATAAATTTAATTTTTAAATTTGTACATTTGATGTATAAATTTGTGCATTTTGGAGGGTTCTCACGTCCTCACGGAATTGAAGGGTTCTTATGTGATCCCAACTCTCTCTCTCTATATATATATATATGGTTTCGGTATGTCTTGGTAATGTATGGTTTCGGTATCCTCGTATATGGTTTCGGTATATATGTATGTGGTTTCGGTGACTTTCATAGGATACCGAAACCTTTCAAGGGTTTCAGTATTCTTTGGTTTCATCACATGGGTTTCAGTATACATATATGGTCTCGGTAGTATGGGTATTTATTGAAACCTTTAAGGTTTTGGTAGGTTGAGGTGAGTTTCGGTATTGTTCAAGTGGGTCTCGGTACCCATGCAAACACAAATTCACGACACACACAAACATACACTTCTATTATTTCTGTTTTCTTTATATTTCCCAGCAACCAAAACATGAATTTAAATGGTGATTGATGCTTCTATTTGATGATTTGAACTCAATTTGAAACTTATAAAAACTCTAAAACCGTAGGTTTCATATAACTCCCAAAGAACAAATTAAGCATAGGAATTACCTTAAAATCTTGTAGAATACTTGTTGCTTGATGTTTAATGTGGATTTCTTGGCTTTAATCTTTGATTTTTGTTGCACAATTTGAGATGAGTTTGAATAATTGATGAAGAAGATGAAGATGGGTGCCGTATGTTGAAAGGAGAGAGTGAGGAGAGAGTGAGCAGAGATTTTGTTTGGTTTGTTAATGAAATGAGGATTAAATCTCATTTTTGGGTTTTTATATTTTTCAAGTTTCATTTCTTTAAATTTTTACCACCAACTTGTATTTATCTCTTTCTTTTAATATATGAAACTTTATAATAATACATAACATATAACTTAACTTAATTATATATTTCTCATTACTTTTAAGTAAATTACATAAACGGTTCAATTTCTAATCTTTTAATCATATGCCACAATCATAATTCGTGCCAAGTATGTTGCTATAAATTATAATATTTAACTTAATTAAATAATTTTGTTACTTAATTAAATTACAATACAAATGATATAATAATATACATTATTAAGTCAAACACAAAAATTACATGTTCGGTTAAAGACTAGGTTGTTACAGAATGGGCTCCAGGACGCACAAACTTCATCCTCAAAGTTAGCTATGTTCGAACTGACTTGGATACGTAGCTTTCATAACATCTCTTGATTCCCAAGACTGATGTGAACTTTTGTGGTGTTTCCACTGAACGAGCTCTATCTGCACCTCTTTGTTTCGAAGCTTTTTGGTCTTCGAGTCCAAAATACACTCTGGCTCCTCAACCACGCGAAGCTTCTCATCGATTTGCAGATCAACATGTGGTATCTGAACTTATCTTTCGTCAGCTAAGCTCTTTCGCAAATGACTAACATGGAATACAGGATGTATTCCCGCTAAGTCTGCCTGAAATTCAAGACGATAAGATTGGTTCCCTATCTTTTCAACAATCTTGAATGGGCCAATGAATCTTGGAGCTAGCTTGTTTTGCTTTATAAATTGCACCACATTCTTCATTGGGGATACTTTCAGCATCACCCAATCGTTGACTGCAAAACTGATCGATCTATGACGATTGTGATAATAAAATTTTTGCCTGCTCTGAGCTTCAAGAATATTCCTTTTAACAAGTTGAATCTTCTCATCATTCAACTGTAGAAGGGCAGGACCCGCTAATGGTTATTCACCTGTTTCGCGCCAACAGGTGGGAGTTCTGCACTTTCGTCCATACAAAGCTTCAAAAGGAGCCATCTTGATCGTTGAATGATAACTGTTGTTTTATGAGAATTCGACCAAAGGCAAATGGTCATCCCAGTTACCATCCAAATCAAGAATGCAGACACGAAGCATATCTTCCAGAGTTAATAGTGCATTCACTTTAGCCATCTGCATTAGGGTGATAAGCAGTACTCATAAAGATTTGAACAATTTATTTAAATCATCCGTATCTTCTTTCGCCTCCGATGACTTCTTAGAAGTCGTCTGTTGAGACTCGCGTTTGTTGTAGACTCGGAACGCCACTGATTCTTTTGAGTCTGCAATGAAAATTCCTTCATCAGCTTTCTAATTGCTTTTTCCCAAGTTGTCTTTATCGTTTAAGATAAAACACCTGCAACCAAAGATATAGATATTAGGAACTCTTTTATTGATTAACTCATATGGCATTTTTCCAAATCGTTTATTTACGATTGATCTGTTTTGGGTGAAACACACAGTAGCCACAGCTTCAGCCCAGAAGAATAGCGACCGATTCGAATATGCTAGCATCGTCCTTGCAGATTCAATAAGCATTCGGTTTCGTCGTTCAACTACACCGTTTTGTTGAGGGTACGAGCTGCCAAAAATTGATGCGATATTCCAACAGAACTAAGAAATGTCTCTAAAGACTTATTCTTAAATTCTGTACCATTATCAGATCTAATGGTCTGGACAGATAACTGCAACTTGACTTGTATATTGCGTATGAAGTCAATTATAATCCCAGTTTCTTCAGACTCTGATCTCAGGAAGAACACTCATGTATATCTTGAGTAATCATCAACGATCACCAAAACATATTTCTTCTTATTGATGCTTTGTACACGCATTGGCCCATATAAATCCATATGAAGTAGCTCCGAAGGCCTAGTTGAAGAATGTTCAACTTTTGATTTGTGTGAAGCCCTCACCATTTTCCCTTTCTCACAGGTGGCACACAACTGCTCCTTTTGAAATCACTGAGTCAGAAGACGTTTTACTAAACCTCCTTTTGCAAGGTTAGTCAGCTCTTTGAAGTTCAGATGGGAAAGACGGCGATGCCACAACCAGGATTCCTTTGAAGATGCCTTAGACAGTAGACAAACATCCTTTTTCAGATTTATGTTTGCTAAGTCTATGGAGTACAAATTAGTCTTTCTAGTATTAGCTAGGATTTCCTTCCCTTCCCCAGATCTGATGCTACATCTATTCGCCTTAAAATTGACTTCCAACCCTTTGTCGCACAGTTGGCCAATACTGAACAAATTACGGCCAAGACCATCTACATAAAACACCTTCTGAATGGTGATCTTATCGTATTCCAGACTTCCATAGCCTCTGATCGGACAACATTTATCATTGTCGAATCTGACCGTCCCACAGAATTTATCTACAAAATTCGTGAGAGTGTCTCTCTGTCCGGTTATGTGCTTGGAACATCCAGAGTCAAGGTACCCCACATGATTTACCTACACGACGAAGTAAAACATGAGGTACCCACTTATAGTTGGGTACTTCTGATTTCACTAAATCATGTGGTATCTCATCAGGTAGAGAAACAGGTAAATTCTTTGCTCTCGGAACCCACTTTTTAACAGTCTTCTTGGGTATCCATTTCTGTACAGTTCTTCTAGGAACTGATTTTTGAATTTATTTCTTTAGATCCCTTTTCTGTCTAAAATTGGGAACTTTGTTCTTTTCTACACCCATACATACACATCAGAATTATACAATGATTTAGCATTCAAAGTATGACATTAAACAAAACTAAAAGACAACAGTTCAGCACGAGAATATTTGGTACAATGTTTAACATTTGATTTATTACAGACAAATTTTCCAACAAAACTAGTCCTATCTGTAATATTTTTTTCCTTTTACTCTCCAGTCTTTTCTAAAACTTGTCTTTTTTCCTTTCAACTTGCTTCGAAGTTCTTTTCACAGTATTATCTGACATAACAGAAGCACAAGAACTAGTCGATTTAGATTTAGCTTTATTCTACCAAAATTTCTTACCTTTAGAAGCATCTGATCTCGTTGCATTTGTTACATTTGACGAAGACGATTCACCTTTTTAAAATTTAGGAGTGAAAAAATGTTAGGCACAAAAGGCCTCAATCAAACCTGCTCTACATCTTAGGGGGAGATTTTTAATCAAACCTGATTGATGCACTTAAAGGTATAATACAAGGCCTGTTAATGCCTTATTGAAACCTAAAAAGTGATTTGCAATATAAGTCAAAGCTGTTTACCCTGTTGCATTCCTTGCAACTAAGGCAGATTGCCCAAGCTATTCATTCTGTTGAACAGGCTGGACATAAACTGTCTACGCTGCTCTACTCTGACAAATGCTAAGTGTTCTGTTCTTTGTGAACAGATGTTTTTTTGTGAACATGCTAAAAACTTTATGGAATATGTTTCCAAGTCCTCATGTATTCTTCTGGACTACAAGATCAGTTTACAAAGTCGAAGACAAAGTGGAAAACAGAATATGCAAAAGCTGCCTATGCTGTTCTGTTACATGAAGACAAAGTGGATATTTGAAATGGGTGACAGACCATTTCTTATATCAAAATGGCCTTAACAAAAGAAGAAAGATTCGAAGTTGACATTCCTCTTTTGGTAAAAGCCTTCTGCAACAGAGACAAAAAGAAAAAGACAAAGATTCTGCCACTTGAAGACAAGTCTGCTTTATCAGAATGTGCAGAATAGTTATTTTGTCTTTTTTGAAAGACATCCCACTATCTCATCGTCTAATGAAGAAGCTTCACTGAGATTCTCAGTGAGAGTATAAAAGGAAGCTTCTAAGGATTGTGAGACATCTAAGAGTGAGAAATTCAGATCGTGCATTGAAGTGTGTTTTTCATGCATGCAAGGCTGCTTGAATAAAACAGTAACGTGTGTCCAAGCTGTTCTTATTCAAGTTGTCCATCTATGTCTTGTAAAACATTGAGTTCATCTAAGTGAGTGTCTTCATTGTATCTAGTCTTAGTGTGTCCTAGACTAGTTAAACATGTGTTGTATCTGTCATCTCAGCTTGAACCTTTCCGCAGTCAAGCTTGTTTGTAATTAAAACTTGTTAATAATATACACAAACATTGAGAAAAAGAGTGTTAAGTTTTTAATTAGCTGTATTCACCCCCCTCTACAGCTTAGAACAATACACTAAGGGAAACCTTTTGGGACCTACAACTGGTATCAGAGCAGATAGAGTGTGTGTCAACTCTAGATCTCTCATTCTCCCTACTTTCCCATGGACAACAGTGCTACAAATTCCTCCTCCTACTATGACAAAGGTTCTATGGCCAAACCCCCCAAGTTCAACCATCAAAACTTTTTTGGTTGGAAGTGCCATAATGATGCTCTACTTAGACAATCTTGATGTACAACTTCCAGAGATAGTAATGGAGGGTCCCTATGCGCCAACCTCTGTTACTACTATCACTCCTGCTGCTGATGGAGCTGCCCCTGAGATCAGAACCTTTAAAAAGGCCAAAGCTCAATGGTCTGATGAAGATAAAAGGCTGGTTGCTCTTGATGCAAAAGCCAGGAACAACCTGGTCATTTCTCTTCCTGATGATGTGTTCAAACAGGTTGAGAAAATGAAGACTGCAAAGGAGATGTGGGATACTTTGTGTACCGTCTATGATGGTCCCACTGTCACACTGGATAACAGGATCAACAATCTTGTTAGACAGTATGAACTCTTCTTTGCAAAGCCAAGGAGTCTCTCACAGAAACCTATACCAGATTCACTGCTCTAATCAATGATCTCAAAGATGTTGGGATCACCAAGGACAGGCTAACTCTGGTAAACAAATTATTGGACATTCTGCCTGAAGAATGGAATTATTTTTCTACTATCTTAAGAAATTTAGGCACCATCAAAGGTACGGATCTTGTAAATATGTATGGATCCTTACTAAATGATGAGCAGTCAAGGCAACAGAAAAGAAATGCCTTGGAAATGTCTAATAGAGGTGCTGCCTTAGTGGCCAGCGTGAGACAACCTGCTAATCAGGTGTGTGATGTGTTCACACAACCTGATCAACAGGCTGATGATGAAAGGGAAGAAATGTCTGAGGAGGAAGATTGTGAAGATCTTGCTGAATTAGATGATGAGAAAATGATTGCAATGCTTGTGAGAAAATTCAACAAGAAGAGGTTTGGTGGAAGAATGATGTAGAAGAAATAGGTGCCATCAAAAGAATGCATTTGATAAAACTAAAGCTGAGTGCTTTAAAGGTGGCAAAACAGGCCATGTCGTTGCTGACTGTGTGTCTAAAGCTGTTAGCTCATCATCCAAACCATTCAAGACAAACAGGGACGATGGCTACAGGGTTAAGTACCTAATGGCCATGGCTAAGCTGAGGAAGTTGGAAGACTCAGTGGCTTCCAACAAACAAAAGGGACTTATGGCTGAGACATGTGACTGGGAGGAATCTGACTCAACATCAGATGAAGAAGATAACAACTGTCTGATGGCTGAAGCTGAGGCTCTCAGCAGCTTGGAGAACTGGAACCCAACAATGATGTATAAGGTACAAAATTTTATGGCTTACGGTTCTGATGAAAAAGTGAGAATGTTTGAATATCTGCTTGTTGATCTAAAAGCTGCTATTGAGAAGCATAATGATTTGTTGTCTGAAATCTCCAAACTAAAAACTGACCTTGAAATAAAAACTGGTAAACTGGACAGCTTCCATAAGTTGGAAACTGAACTTGATGCATTAAAACACATCAATTCCATTTTATTAGAAGAAAAGAGAGAAACAGACACAAAACATGCCAAGCTTCAAAAGATTATTGACTCTTGGTTCCAATCTGGACAACAAGTCAGTCATTGTATCAGTCAACAGATCCTTGCTCAAATCCAAGCCTATCTTGGAGGGATCTTGACAAAGCAGCTTCAATTGTCGAGATAAATAATCTGAAAAATGACTTATCCACTCTAGGTGAGCTTCCAAGTACTTTCATCCAAAAAGTAAATGGTAAGCTAGTCTCAACAAATAGGTTTGTCAGGCCTTAAAATACTGACAGCTTGTGTGAAAAAGCTCCAAAAGCTGATGATGGTATGTGTTCTCCATCAAATCAGTATGCTAAGTGCTCAGCTGGTTCACACAAGCAAAAGAATGGAAAACAAGCTCAAGCTGCAGCTGTGGACAATAAACCTATTAACAAGACAGGCTCTGGGTCTAAAGCTGATGGTAAGAGACCTGTTAATCCCTTTGATGCTGATAATTTTCAGAAAAAAGTTTTCAAAAGGTAAGCAGCCTGCTTTCAACAAGGGTAAGTCTTATGTTGAAAGCAAATCTGCTGTGATTTCAAATAAATTTTTAAATCATAGTGGAAAATTTATTATAAATGAAGGTAAGTCTTTCAAAACCAAAAGCATTGATTATGTTGATAGGCAACATCCATCACATCTCACTAAGGGCAAAGGCAAAGCCATTGGTTAACCTGAGAAATTTAGAAATAAGTTTCCCACACCTGTGGAAGGTCAAAGGCCAATCAAACTTCCTGTATTTGATATCTGTCCTCCTAAAAAGAGGAAAGAGGATACTGGTAAAGCTGTTGCCATTATGCCTTCCACCCAAAGTGTTGATTCTTCTAAACATAGTAATAAGTTTGCTAAACCTGTTGAAAAGATCAACAAAAATGATACAGAATGTGTTTCTGGAAGTACTTCTTCCAAAAAGGCCAAAAGAAGAAAATGTTATAAATGTGGGAAGAAGACACATATGGCCAAAGATTGTCCTGAAACTAAGGACATGAGGCCTGTTGACTCTCCTAGTTCCAACAGTGCAAAAACAAGTAGTGTTGGAAGTAATATGGTCAATGAGGATAGTATCCAAGCTGATACAATCCAAATAGGGAATATTAATGTGGATATCACTGGTCCATCAACAAATGTTGATGAAGTAGGAGAACTCATCCCTATGATGAGTTCCCCTAAAAATAACTAATATTTTCCCATCACACTCTGCAGGACAAACAACCATCCCAGGTTTGGTATTTAGACAGTGGATGCTCAGGCCACATTACAGGTTGAAAGGATCTGCTGAGTGATCTCAGGCTTGAAAAAGGGCCAAAAGTTACCTTTGGTGACAATGTCCAGGGATCCATAGAAGGATATGGAACTCTTCAAGCTGGTGCTGCTATATTCAAAAGAGTAGCCTATGTTTCTGGGCTGAAACACAATCTTGTAAGCATAAGTCAACTGTGTGATGTTGGTTACAATGTTAACTTTGATGAGCACCTGGGTTACATATTGGATTCCCAAGGGAGAGTTGTGCTGTGTGCACAACGGAAGAAAGGTGTATATGTTGTGGACATAATATCTGCTGATCCCACAACTGAAACCTGCTTTATCTCCAGAAGCAATGCAGACCTGAACAAGTTATGGCACAAAAGGCTATCACACCTGAACTTCAAGAATATCAACAAACTCTGTAAGAAAGAGTTGGTAACAGGTTTGCCTTCTATAACCTTTGTTAAGGATAAACTCTGCACAGCTTGGGAGAAAGGCAAGCAGAGAAAAACATCTTTTAAATCTAAGCAAAATTTCTCTCTTGATACTCCTCTATTCTTAATCCATATGGACTTGTTTAGACTAGTCAGTGTCCCAAGTCTAGGATGTAGAAGATACACTCTAGTAATGGTTGATGAGTTCTCCAGGTTTACATGGGTGATCTTTCTGAAGAGCAAAGGAGAGGCTGCTAGTGAAATCATTGGATGTATCAAAAAGATGGAGATGCTGAACTCTGCTCATGTTAAGCAGCTTAGAAGTGATCATGGTACTGAATTCAGAAACAGTACTCTTGAAGACTTCTGTGAAGAAAAAGAGGGATTTCACAAAACTTTTCAGATGTAAGAACTCCACAACAATATGGAGTTGCTGAAAGGAGAAACAGAACTCTCATTGAAGCTGCTAGAACCATGTTGTGTGCATCAGGTTTACCTTCATCATTCTGGGCTGAAGCTGTCAACACTGTCTGCTTCACCCAAAACAGATCCTTGGTGGTGAAAAGGTTCAACAAGACTACCTATGAGTTAATCAAATGGAGAAGGCCAAATATTAGCTATTTCCAGGTGTTTGGATGTCCCTGCTTCATTCTGAATTAGAGGGACCAGCTGGCAAAATTTGAACCCAAAGCTGATGAAGGTGTGTTTGTTGGATATTCTGCTATCTTCAAAGCCTACAGAGTATACAACTACAAAAGAAAGGTGATAGATGAATCTATCAATGTCACCTTTGAGGAGTCTAGGAGTGCTTCCACCAAAGTTGTTCCTGAATCAGTTTCAGGAGAGTTCAGCTTTGATGATCTCATGTATTCCATTAATGAAGAAAAGGACTCAAAAGCTTCCACTACACCCAGAGTGGAACCTGTTAACCACAATGGACATGATGATGACTATGTTGATACAACCTGTGTGAATAAGTGTACTGACATAATTACAACACCATGTCATGAACCAATCAATGCTGATTTTCCTGGATCCTCTGCTGATATGTTCAACAATGGAGAGTCATGTTCAACAAGTGAACAGGCTCAAGATAACAGTGTGTCTGAAAATCTTGGAAGCTGCTCAACAGGACCTGTTGAAGATGCAAATGACACAGGAGAATCTTCGTTGAGGCAAGATCCTAAGTGGATCAGGTGGCACCCCAATGATCAAATAATTGGTGACATCAACAAAGGGGTGCAAACAAGATGGGACAGCTTAGGAAACTTTTGTATGTTTTCTAGCTTTGTGTCCCTGATGGAGCCTAAAAAAGTGGATGAAGCACTAAAAGATGCAAATTGGATCACTGCTATGCAAGAAGAGCTCAATCAGTTTGAGAGAAACAAAGTATGGAAGCTGGTCCCTGCTCCTAAAGGTAAAACAATAATTGACACTAAATGGGTTTTCAGGAACAAAATGGATGAGGAAGGTCATGTAAAGAGTGCATTTTTGAAGGTATTTCAAATGGATGTAAAGAGTGCATTTTTGAATGGAAAGCTGCAAGAAGAAGTGTATGTCAAGCAGCCTCCAGGTTTTGAAAATGAACATCACCCAGGTTTTGTCTATAAGTTGGATAAAGCCCTCTATGGTCTAAAACAAGCCCCTAGAGCCTGGTATGACACTCTAAATGAATTCCTTAAGAGCAATGGTTATTCCAGAGGTAAAGTGGATACCGCATTGTTCATAAAGAAGGCGAAGTCTGATATTATCCTTGTTCAAATTTATGTGGCTGACATAATATTTGGTTATACTAATGAACAGTTATGCAAGAATTTTTCACTACTCATGAAATCAAAATATGAAATGAGTATGATGCGTGAACTTACTTTCTTTCAAGGATTACAGGTTAAACAAACCTCAAAGGGAATTTTCATAAATCAAAGAAAGTACACTTTAGATCATTTGAAAAAGTTTAAATTTGATCAAAGTTCTCCTATCAAAACCCCAATGGCAACCAATGTCAAGTTGGATGTTGATGCCAGTGGCAAAGCTGTTTCAGTAACAGCTTACAGAGGCATGATTGGGAGCTTGCTATATTTAACTGCTAGTAGACCGGATATTATGTTTGTTACCTGTTTATGTGATATCTTTCAAGCTGATCCTAAGGAATCACATCTAGCTGCTGTAAAAAGAATCTTCAAATACCTTAAGGGTACACCAGGTTTGGGTCTTTGGTATCCTAAAGACTCAAGTCTTGAGCTAACAGGATATTCAGATTCTGATTTTGCAGGCTGTAGGCTAGACAGAAAAAGTACAACAGGTGGATGTCAACTCCTTGGTGGTAAGTTGATCAGTTGGTGTAGGAAGAAGCAGAACTTAGTTTCTACTTCTACTGCCGAAGCTGAGTATATTGCTGTTGGAAGCTTCTGTGGGCAGATTCTGTGGATACAGCATCAACTTGAAGACTATGGGCTTGTATATAGGAAAACTCCTATTCTGTGTGATAATAAAAGGGCTTCTCCAACAATCCAGTATTTCATTCTAGAACAAAGCATATAGAAGTCAGACATCATTTTATCAGGGATCACATCCAGAAAGGTAATGTGGAGGTAAGCTTTATTTCCACAGATGAACAGGTTGTAGACATTTTCACCAAGCCTCTTGATGAAAACAGGTTTAATTATATTGTAAGCAAGCTGGGCATGTTAAATAAAAGTGACTAATTCTCCTTAATGTTCTAGGGCATCATATGTCTCAAACTGCTTAAGTTTCTCAGAATAGCTTAGACAGAACAGGCTATGCATGTTCTACACTTAGCAAATTTCTGAAAGCTTGGACAGCTTGAACGTATAACAGATTTTATAATATCAGTTTTCACTTCTAACCTGTTTTATTGATCAAACCTCCAACCTGCTCACTCTCTCAATCTGTCATACAAGACATTGTCTTGTAACCTGATCATCTATTGAACATAACGTGTTCTTATATAGCTACACAGGTTGAATAAACAGCTTGAGGAATGAACAGTTTGTGATGAACCCTGCTCATCACAGGTTCGACCAATGGCTTAGAACATCAGTTTTAGTTACCTTTCTTCATAATTAAGTTACTTAATTTATGTATTTATTTAACTTAATTACCTATGGATAATGTGTCTTAACGTGTGTCAGTGACTAAAAAGGTTCAAGTGGTCTGACAACCGTTCTGACATGGACAACCGTTCCGTTTTCCGTTAAAGAACATTTCAAATCAACCGCCCAAACCTTTCTCTCTCCTACCCACTCACATTCAAATCCTATGAATACCTCTTCTACCGTTTCATCTTCTTCTTCCTCTACTGCTACCATAACTACCCAAAGAACCCTAAATCGACTAAGTGTCCAGTACTCGTTCTTCCATCACTCTACAAATGGCTCACCAAAATAACCCTTTGCTTCGGTATTCGTTGGTAAGGATGTTGAGAAACACCCCTCTGTTACCATGATGCTAACCCTGAAACCCACAAACTACATTGCAAATCTAACCACTCCCAAAAACTACATGGGGAAGGGTTATGAAAACATGGTTGAGTTTCTGAAGGATCACCCCCTACACTATGCCATGACTGCATCTCCTGGTGTCCTGTACGAGGAGATGGTGTATGAATTTTGGTACACTTGTGCTTATGATCCAATGACCAAAATCATCAGGGGAACCATTCTCAATGGGACTCAGACCATTGAGATAACTACTGATGTCATCAGGGAAGTTCTTCATCTTTCTGTGGCTGAAACATATGACCAACAACAGCCTGAGAATGATCAGATGGGAAATCTACTACGTTTTCGTGGTATAGCAAAACCCAAAGTTGGAGCCACGCTATTCAGAAAGAATCTCTCACCAACCTACAGCTTTTTATTTGCCTCTGTGGTAATGTGCTTCAGCAGCAAAGTTGGTTCTTTTGACCAGCTTAGCCGTGATGAAATCCCAATAGTCTTACAGCTTGTGGATGGGACTACACTGAACATGGCTCGTTGGATTTTTTGTGAATTTGAGGAACCTGGTACAGCAGGAAACACGTCCAGCTGCTGTTAGATATCCAAGGTTTCTGAGCCTCATATACAAGCATGTTTGTGGTAAGCGTCTCTACAACTCTCATCCCCTATTACTTACTGCTGCATTCCCAGTAATTGGGAATAGAGTTTTCTACACTCCAGTTCTTCCCAATGAACCTCCTCTCTCAACACCAATGAGGAGGTTGTGTTGGGAAATAGTTTAAGTACATTCAAACTGTTAGTTAGACTTCTCAGACTGTTAGTAGATTTTTCATGTAAATACAAAGTTCATGCTGCTAGTTGAAGAAACTCGAGCTGCCAGTGTAAAAGTTCAAGCGGCCAGAGCAAAACAACTCAAGCTGCTCAGTTCATGCTGTCAAGACATTCAAGCTGCTCAACAGTTTCATAAACAGAAAGTGCTGATTTTCAGGAAAGATATCTACACGAAGATTCCAGCATATCTACTATCAGAGAAGTCATAGTCCTTCAAGGAAACAAGTCCAAAAAGCAATATAAATAGACAGAATATTGTATAGAAGTATATAGAAGTTTTCTGCGTATTTTTGAGTCTGTAATTGCTTTATTGTTTAAGTTTTCTTAAGCCTCTAAGGTTGTAAAACCCTAAGAACAGTCTGTGTTCTTCGTCTAATCAAACAGATTAGAGGTGATTGTAATCATTGAATTCAGCAATACAAACAGTCTTGATTACTTCTTATGTTTTATGCTTCATTGGTTCTGAAAGTTTTTGTTAAAATAATTAAGTGTTATTCCGCAAACTTCTTAATTAAACTTTGATTCAAAGCAAGATTATTGATTTATACTCTGATAAATTTCAAATCAGTTAATCTTGGTTATTCAGTTTTAGATCCTGACAAGTGGTATCAGAGCCACAGGTCGTTCTTTGTTTTTCAAAGTCGAAAACTTTCTTCAAAATTTTTAATCTTTTACAATGGAATTTGAAAATAGCAGCAGTGGATCTGGGCAAGGACTCAAAGTGCCTATGCTCAAGCCCACTGAGTTTGAGATGTGGAAACTCAGGATTCAATAGCATATTCAATTCATTGATTATGCCATATGGGAAGCTGTTGAATTCCCTCCTGTAGTTGATCTAGAACTTGATGCTGAGGGAAAACCAGTCAAAACTCCTCCAAAAACTGAACTTGAAAGGAAGGCTAGAATGAATGAAGTGAAAGCACTCACACTATTACAAATAGCAATTCCTAATGCTTATCAACGTCAGTTCAAAAAGTTTTATACTGCTCACTCTCTTTGGAATGCCTTAGAGAAGAGGTTTGCTGGTAATGCAAGTACCAAAAGAAATCAAAAAGACCTCTTGGAACAGCAGTATGAAAACTTTTCTGGTGGCAAGAATGAAAACCTCACTCAAATCTTTGACAGGTTCAACAAACTGATAAGTGAACTGGAAAGTGCAAAGGTCAATCTGGATCAAGATGAAGTCAACAGAA
Source organism: Centrapalus pauciflorus (assembly GCA_020465985.1). NCBI lineage: Eukaryota > Viridiplantae > Streptophyta > Magnoliopsida > Asterales > Asteraceae > Centrapalus > Centrapalus pauciflorus. Next base: position 25,226 of record JAANYP010006721.1, read on the forward strand.
AGTTTCTCAGATCTCTTGGAGAAGAATGGACAGTCTATGCTGCACAGTGGAGAACAAAAGACACTCTTGATGAGATAGAATTGGATGATCTGTATAACAGTTTAAGAGTGTTTGAGACTGAGATTGATGCTAAAAAGAAATCCTTTTCTTATAATCACAATACTGCTCTTCTGTCTTCTGAAAAATCTAATAACTGTGATTCTTTTTCAGGTGGTGATGGCAATTCTGCTGAAACTCACTATGAGGCTTTTGTTGCCAATGATGGATTATTTGCTCTAAATGTTGAAGACTTGGAACAAATTCATCCAGATGATCTTGAAGAGATGGATTTAAAGTGGCAACATGCAATGCTGACCATGAGAGCCAAAAGATTTCTAAAAAGAACTGGTAGGACCAACTTTCAAGCCAAAACAGAAGGCAAACCATCTTTTGATAAATCAAAAGTGGAATGCTATAAATGCCATAAGCTTGGTCACTTTGCCAGAGAATGTAGATCTCAAGGTCAACAGCCATCAAGGACTTCACAGCCCATCCAAGCTTCCTCATCAACAGCACTTGTCTCTCAAGAAGACAATGTGTTTGACTGGAGTGATCAGACAGAGGAAGAATTCCAAAATCAAGCACTTATGGCAGAAACATCAAATGTCTCCTCCACTGAACTACCATCTGAGGTAAATTCTAAACTCTGCTCTCAATCATGCAAAAATATGGTTAAAAAGTACAGAGATCATAATGAGAGCATGTGCAAAACTCTAGCTAAGATGGAAGAAAGGAGATATGAATATATGCAAGCCATAGAAGATCTGGAAAAACAGATCAATGATTATAAGGATAATGAGATTCAAATGGGGTATGATAGAACCTATCATGAATGGGAGAAAAAGGAACTCAATAAGAAAATAGAATCTCTGAATAAAAAGGTAGAAGAAACTGAACAGAAGGTGTTAGAGGCTAATGAGAAACTGGAATCTGTTAACATAGATCTAGGTAACTTCAAGTTAGCAAATCAAAAGCTAGAACACCTAATGGAAGTTCAATTCAAAGATAGAGTCAAATCTCAGGTCAATCCCAAAGAAGGAATAGGATACAGAGCTACTCCACCTCCATATAATAACAAGTACATTCATCCAATGAGTGAAGTTGCTGATAGACTTGTCAATGAACCACTAGATGAGTCTATGACTATTGTAGATCCTATCCTTGATAACAGTCCTGAATTAAAAGAAGATAAGAGTCAAAATAGAGACTGTGACACAAAGAGTGCACCCATAGAAGTCCAAGTTCCCAGTAAGAAAGGAAAAGAGAAGATGAGTGTATGCAATGCTACTCCACAAGTTTCTGTACATTCTAACTGTAATACTGCATCTTCATCAAAAGGAACTAAAAGAGGTAAAACTGTTTCTATCTGCACATGCCAAAAGCATGGTGTTCAAAAGTTTCCTAAACAACAGCAGGTAAGAGGAAACCAGAGAAACAAGAACCAGAAATTGACAGAAAAGTCTGGTGTTCCAATTCAAACTGTCAAAAGATGCTTTCACTGTGGAAGGAAGAATCACTTAGCCAAGGATTGTTTTTACAAACCAGCTGTTGCAAAACAGACTGTGCATCACACAAAATCAAATCCTAATCAGGCAAAGCACTCAAAAGTGAAACCTTCCACAGCAGCTCCAAAGAGAACAGTTGATCACAGATTCTCAAAAGTTAATAAAAAACAGTCCACACATCAAAAACAAGTTTTGGCAAAGCCTAAATCAAGTTTTAAACAAATATGGTGTGTCAAGGACAAATCTGTTGCTCAAACTGCTAATGCAAAAGATCAGACTGCTAAGTCAAAATCTGATGCTGTTAGTGCAAAAACTGAAACTGTTAGCACTACAAACACAGCTCAAGCTGCTGGGCATCAAACTGGAGCTGCTAGTGAATCATCTGAGACTGTCAGAAGAAAAGATGATCAAAATAGTTGGATACCTCATATTATCACTAAATACTCTCCAAAGACTCCATCAGTAGATCTCACCAAATATAAGAAGTCAAAAACAGTTTTTAGTTATGTCAATGTACAAGGCCAACCCAAAACCAATTTGGTTTGGGTTTACTCCACTACTAACTAAGCTGTTATTTGTGCAGGGCAACCACAGGTCTCCTCATAGGACAAGATGGCATCTGGACAGTGGATGCTCTAGGCACATGACATGCAATTCTGAATGCTTGTCAAATTTCAAAGGTTTTGATGGAGGTTTTGTTGCATTTGGAGGCAACTCAAAAGGAGATTCTGAGTGCATTGTTCTTTCAAAGGATTTCAAAGTTCCTGAAAATCTTGTTTTACTTAGAACACCAAGAAAGGACAATGTTTACTGCCTGGACACAGCTCTTTTGACTAAATCAAATACTTTAAGCTGTTTAATATCCAAAGCATCATCAAATGAGTCTGCTCTTTGGCATAGATAGATGTGTCACATGAACTTCAAGTCCATGAATGATTTAGTTAAAAAGAATCTGGTAAGAGGATTACCACAAAAGGAGTTCATTTGTGATGATCATTGTGTAGCATGTCTTAAAGGTAAGCAACACAAAACTTCTCATAAGGCCAAAGAAGTAAATTCAATCTCATCTGTTCTTCAGTTGTTACATATGGATCTATTTGGTCCAACATCTGTTTTGAGTTTGAATAAAAGGGCATACTGTTTAGTCATTGTTGATGATTTCACCAGATTTACTTGGGTTTACTTTCTTAGGTCCAAAGATGAAACTGCTGAGCTAGTTAAGTCTTTTATCCTTAAGATAGAAAACCAATCCAATTCCAAAGTTAAGGTGATAAGATCAGACAATGGAACTGAATTTAAAAATCAAATTCTAAACAGTTTCTGTGAGTCCAAAGGCATTGCTAGACAATATAGTGCACCAAGAACACCACAGCAAAATGGTGTAGCTGAAAGAAAGAATAGAACATTAATTGAGGCTGCTAGAACAATGCTAGCTGATTCAAATCTGCCAATGACTTTCTGGGCAGAAGCTGTTAATACAGCCTGTTATGTTCTAAATAGGGTTCAAGTTGTCCAATCTCAAGGAAAAACTCCCTATGAGTTATTCCATAACAGAAGTCCCCTAATAGCTTTCTTCAAGCCTTTTGGATGCCCATGTACTATTCTTCACACTAAGACTCACTTAGGGAAGTTTGAGAGTAAGGCTGAAGAAGGATTCTTTGTAGGATACTCAACTCAAAGCAAAGCCTATAGAGTATACAACAGTGTGTCTAAAACAATTGAAGAAAGTGCCAATGTTGAATTTAATGAAAATACTGCTAATATCAAAGGCACTGGTCCTGATTGGTTGTTTGATTTAGATTCACTAACAAATTCTCTGAGCTTTGTTGAGTATACTGCAGGAGCTGATGCATACAGGGTTGAAGCTGCTAACACGAATTCTCATGCTGCCAATACAATTTCTCATGCTGTTGGCACAAAGTCTCAGACTGCTGCAGATTCAACAAGTTGGGATGATTTCACCACTCTACCACTTCTGTCTTGTGATCCTCCAGGGGTCCTGAATGATACAAATCCATACACTGAAGTGCCACTCCAAAGTTCTGAAAGAACAGCTCCAACACAACAGGAAACAGTCCCAGATTCAAGTCAAGCTGTTTCAGAAACTGAACCATTCACTGGTTCTGATGGCGATGATACCAACCTTGGAACTTCTTTTCAAACAGAGAGAGAGCCCACACTAAGAGTTCACAAGTATCACCCTCTCAATCAAATACTGGGTGATCCAAGCACTCCTGTTCAAACAAGGAAGATGGTTCACAATGAGACTGCTGCTGCTGAACAAGCAGTTACTGAATTCAGTCTAGCTGCTTTTGAACATGCCTGTTTCATGTCTCAATTGGAACCTAAAAAGGCATCAGAAGCATTAAAAGATTCATCCTGGATTGAAGCTATGCAAGAAGAGCTTTTACAGTTCAAAATTCAGAATGTATGGACTCTGGTGGATCTTCCTAAAGGTAAGAGAGCAATAGGTACAAGATGGGTGTTCAGAAACAAGAAGGATGAGAGAGGGATAGTCATCAAGAACAAAGCAAGACTAGTAGCACAAGGGTACACTCAAGAAGAAGGAATAGATTATGATGATGTCTTTGCTCCAGTAGCAAGAATTGAAGCCATCAGACTGTTTCTAGCATATGCAAGTTTCAAAGGATTTAAAGTGTATCAAATGGATGTTAAGTCTGCTTTCCTGTATGGGACAATTGAATAGGAAGTGTATGTGTGTCAACCTCCTGGTTTTGAAGACTACAAGTATCCAGACAAGGTGTTCAAGCTAGACAAAGCTCTCTATGGTCTTCACCAAGCCCCCAGAGCATGGTATAACACACTGTCCTCATATCTTATACAGAATGGATTCAAGAGAGGCACTCTGGACAAAACACTCTTCACCAAATCCATCAAAGCTGAGATTCTACTTGTCCAAATCTATGTTGATGACATCATCTTTGGCTCAACTAATGATAGGTTGTGCAAAGAATTTGAGGCCCTAATGCACAAAAAGTTTCAAATGAGTTCAATGGGGGAACTCACATTCTTTCTAGGGCTGCAGGTTAAACAGAAGCCTACTGGTCTATTCATAAGTCAATCAAAGTATGTCAAAGACATATTGGAAAAGCTTGGCTATCAAGACACAAAGGTTGCAAGCACTCCAATGGATCCTCATAAACAGCTCCATACAGACAAAGATGGCATAGATGTGGACATTCATCTATACAGATCCCTTATAGGATCTCTCATGTATCTAACATCTTCAAGACCTGATATTATGTTTGCTGTCTGTGTGTGTGCTAGATTTCAATGCTCTCCAAAGGATTCTCACTTGGTTGCTGTTAAGAGAATCTTTAGATATCTTAAAGGCCAACCACATTTAGGTCTATGGTATCCTAAAGACTCTCCTTTTGAACTAACTGCTTATTCTGACAGTGACTATGGTGGATGCAACATTGACAGAAAATCCACAACTGGTGGATGTCAATACTTAGGAGCAAGACTGGTCTCTTGGCAATGCAAAAAGCAAACAACTGTCTCCACATCATCCACTGAAGCAGAATACGTAGCAGCTGCAAGCTGCTGCTCCCAGGTAATGTGGATTCAAAATCAGCTAAGAGACTATGGTATGAATTTCTTATCCACTCCTATTTATATTGACAATTCAAGTGCAATTAGCATTGTGCAAAACCCAGTGAAATTCCCAAAAACCAAGCATATAGAAATCAGGTTTCACTTCATCAGAGATTGTAATGAAAAGAAATTAATCCAAGTTACCAAAATACATACAGATGATCAGCTAGCTGATCTATTTACAAAACCTTTTGATGTGGGAAGGTTCACTTTCCTAATATCAAATATTGGTATGGTAAACATGGATTAATTGGTTTTCATTATTATCGACTCAGTATGCTAATTTAAGGGGGAGACACTGTTCCATTGAAAAGTTGCACAATTTTACACTAACAGCATGAGTATTTTCTCATGCTGCTAGTTCATTTTCTCGGACTGCTAGTTATTTTCACTTGATCTGTCAAAGTGTGCAGGGTATTTGGGTAATTTTTCAAATGTGTGCGCGGGACCCAACCTTTTCGAAACCTTTAAAGGTCCCAGTTTCGTTCAGTTGTAACTACCAGTTACATATTCTTCTTCCACGGCCTTCTGCTTTCTCTCTGAACGAATCACACATTCTTCTTTCAAACCCTACAACCATCGTTTGTTCATCCATGGAGTTCGTAAAAGAGCATAACTGCCTCCCATACACCCTAAAACACTCTGAACTTCAACCGTTTCATGCAATGATGGATTTCCTCAGGCACTCCCATATTCATTATGCCCTAACCATAAACCCTACTATATACATCTCCCATATAGAACAGTTTTGGAACCATACATCTGTTCAAACCATCAATGGAGTGCCTACCCTCCTTTCCAAGATTGATGGAACTACTATCCATATCACTTAGGAATCCATCAGACGTCATTTGCATCTTCATGATGCCTCAGGTATAACCGACCTATCCCTTCAAGCTTTACATTTTGGTCTTCAAAACATTGGTTATAGGGGTCCTGCTGATTCTTTTACTTTCTTAAAAGCCCATTTTTCTCCTAAATGGAAATTTCTTGTACATATTCTTCAGCAGTGTATGAGCCCCCAAAAGAACTGGTTGGTCAGAATTTTCTTCTAACATTGCCACTGCCTTAGTGTGCTTTTCAACAGGCCAACGGTTCAATTTTTCAAACATGATTTTTCAGGGGATGTTAAGGCATCATTCCCTAAAGAATGGGAAGTTTTTAATGTATCCAAGATTTTTGGCAGAAATCATTGCACACACCTGCACTACTTCTCATTTACATAAGAGGATACATATTTCCCATAGGCACTCACTATCTTCTATCAAAAGGCTGATAAAGCCAAGTGCCAATTTTGTCAGTGTAGATGTTCCATTGCCCTCTGCAATTATGAACATCATTTCAGGAAACAGAGGAGAGGGTCTTGAGCAGGCTCAGCCTAACATTACTGCTACAACCCCAAGACCCCAACCCACTCCTCATGATACAAATATTCCCTCTGATCCCAACCCACTCCTCATGATACAAATATTCCCTCTGATCCTTTTGTACAGCCAACACGCCCACTCAGAAACATATACAAAAGAAAAAGGGGACCATGAGCTCCTTCCTCCTCCTCCCATCAGCAAGAGCCATATATCCCTGTGCAGGAGGATACTCCTGCACAGCATATCCAAAGGGAACCACTAGCGGAAACTCCCATCCTCACTCAGGAGGTGAACATCTCTTCAGAGATGGTTCATATGGGTTCTGTGGCTGGCACTACTGATGTCTCTGCAAAAGAGGCACAGGACAGTGCCAACATAGCTAAGACCACGCCCATGGCAACAGCAAGTGTGCCAACACAAGCTGGAAGTCCCCAGAACCAAGAAAAGAGGGGCCCAGAGGTTTCTACTTCTGGTATTGATGTCAGTGATAGATCACAAGCACCACTGGTGTTTTCTGATCTTGAGACTAGTCTGCAACTTATGCTTTTGACGGATCCCAAGCTGAAACCTGTTGTAGCTATGTTGGAATACCAAATGTCCATCATTGCTGCACAGGGTGCACAAATATTGGCCCTAAAGCAATCAGAAATGGCTCAAAATCAGAGGATGGATTATCTTCATAAGGGGTTTACCCTTTGTGGAAATAAGCTCATTCAATTAGAGCGTTTGATTCAAACCCAAGGGGCAAAGGTTGTAGGTCCTTCTGACCAAACCAATGCTTCCAAAAAGGGGGAGAATCAGGAGGTTCCTAAATCAGTCCAAGCAGCTCCAACAACAACAACAGTCCAAGTAGCACCAACAGTCCCAACTTCTAGGCTAGCAGTCCCAACAGCTTCTCAAGCTGTTAGCCTAGAAACTCAAGCTGCTCCTTCAAAAGTCACTGGAGTTGAGATCAGGGAAGGCATTCAAGCTCCATCAAGTACAGTCCAAGCAACATCCTCTTCTGTAAAAGACAAGGGCAAGGGCATTCTCATTGAGTCTCCAAAGCACAAATTCTCCTCCAAAGAAGCCCAGATTGCCTTTGATGCTGAAATTGCCAAAAGGTTAGCAGAAGAACAGGATAAAGAATCAGATCAGCAAGCCCAGCCCCCAATAGATGATGATGAGACATTAGGTGATTACCTAAAGGGGTTTGTGGGCAAACAAGGTGAAAAGAAGAGAAAGATGCCAACAGGGCACTCCAAGGCTGAGCATAGAAGATTTCTTATCAATTTTGCCTTTGCAGCAGGTATTCCAAAGAAAATGGCTCAGTCCATGTCTACTGAAAGGCTGCAGGAGATTCATGACAAGGAGATGGACAAAAGAAAGAGAACAAAAGTCTCTCCAGAAGCTCAACCATCCCAAGAAGTCCAACCATCAACTCAATCAGTCCAAACTAAAGCTGCTACCAGTGCTCCTGTTCCTACTGAACAAGCTGTTGCCTCTATTCCTACATCTGATCCATCCTCACAAGCAAAGCTATATCAAGTTAAAAGAGTGCTGTTTGATCAACAACTGCAAAAAGCCATGGAGATAGAGAAGTTGATTGATCAGCATGATTTTACAAAGCCTCAAATCAATTACTGGTTTGCTAAGTCCCTGGATGACCGTAACTTGAGAGTTAAGTTTGTGGTAAGAAGGGAGTCTGGACCTAAGAACAGTCTGTGTTCTTCGTCTAATCAAAACAGATTAGAGGTGATTGTAATCATTGAATTCAGCAATACAAACAGTCTTGATTACTTCTTATGTTTTATGCTTCATTGGTTCTGAAAGTTTTTGTTAAAATAATTAAGTGTTATTCCGCAAACTTCTTAATTAAACTTTGATTCAAAGCAAGATTATTGATTTATACTCTGATAAATTTCAAATCAGTTAATCTTGGTTATTCAGTTTTAGATCCTGACAGGTTGCTTGGCATGGTAGAAGGACCCTCTACTGTGAGGGTGGATCCAGTGATTGCTCCCAAAGGAAAATCCAAATCCAGGCCCAAAGTTGTCAAAAGGGTCCTGGAATCGACTCAAGCTGAGCCTGTCCGCAAGAAGGCTAAAATAGCTAAGTCAAAGTCTGCCACATCAGCCTCTGTGGCTGAGGGGGAGTAGACTGCTCACCCTGGTTCATCTGTTGAACCTGAAGCCTTTGTGGCACCTGAGACTATGGAACAGGTTAACCCCCCTGTCTCTGACCTAGTCTCACCACCAGTCCAAACACAACTCTTTGCTACTTCTCCTCAATCCCCTACACTGTCACAATACTCAAGGAGAAAATCATTAGCTATGAAGAAACCACCTACCCAAACTAGCCCCTCTGACTCCTCTCAACAAGAGTCAGTTGAAAAAGAAGCAACCCATGCTGCCTCTCCTATTTTGGGAGAAGGTCCAGCATCTTTGGAGCAGGTTCACTCCAATCTGAGTCCAACCATAGTCAGGCTAGACCCTCTGGTTCCTCCAAACAGGAACCAGTTGTACATATGGAGAATATCACATCAACTATCCCAGCCTCCCAACTGTCTGAGGGTATTGAAAGACATGTGTCCACTCCACTTCACACTGAGTCCACACAGTCTCCACCTCATACTTCTCTGACAAAACCTGAGTTTGCACGGGGTGCCAAACTTGCCAGAATAGACCATCCAGCATATCAGCCTCAAACTTCTACTCCTAGTGATGCAGGTGTTGTACACCAAACAACTGCTAAAAGACCAACCTCCCAAGCTGATGAACCACAGGAAACAAACCATCCCTCTAGTGAAGCTGACCCTCAAATGCAAACTCCATCAGTAGGTTTCCCACTGCTGATGTTGAAATGCACATCCCATCTACCCATGAAGAGGTGTCTGTAAACCAAGGCACTGCTGAGGGAACCACCCAAGGTCTTGATGAAGGTGTTGCAACACAAGCAGCATCTGAAAGGCCACCATCTCCTACCCCTTCTCCTGATGAAGCAGATATAGCAACTGCTGAAGGATCCATTGACCCTTCCAAGCTGGGCCATCTCACTTATGCCCAGGTTATGGAACTTCTTTCTAATGTCTCTCTGCCTTCCCCAACACATCCTCAAACACCTACCTCATCCTCATCTCATTCTTCACCATCCACACAATCAAAATAGACCACCCATACTCCTCCATCCCCCAAATATCATCCTTTGAAGGATCAACTCTCTTTGCTGACCAACAAAGTTGGTTCTTTGGAAAATTCCATGATCTCCCGACCATCCATCATCTCAGACTCTGTGTCTGCACAGCTAAAAGGATTCTTTGATTTGTTCAAGAATTTCTTTCCAACCCCTCCTCAAGCTGATCAATCCTCACAACCGCTTGCACTCACTGCACAGCTGCAAACTATCTCCACTACCCTTTACTCTATTCTTTCCATTCAACATGACTCTGTGTCCTCCATGGCAGTCGTCTCCCAATAGGTGTCCACTCTCGTAAACACTTGCACCACTACCCTTCCTTCTACATTGGCCTGCTTAAACACTCTCATAGTTTGTCTGTCCAATTCTGTGTCATCAAACCTTGATGATGTGCAAGACTCCCTTGAACTACATCTTGCACAGCTTCAAAGTTTGTTGTTCACAGCTTCTGATAGGGAAACCCTCTCTAAGCTATCCTTTATTGCTGCTTCTCAATCTACCTTTCTTAATACCAGCCTTACCTAGCTTTCAAAGGTTAAGGACAACCTGGCTTTCTTAGTGCATAGCCTGGTTGGCCCTAAACCTGCTGCCAAAACTGCTGCTATGCATGCTGAATTTGTTTCTCCCGGAAAACCACATGTTGAAGGCTATGTGCCATCTCCTTCAAAGGGGGAGAAGTTATCTGCCTCAAATACCAAGTCTAATGGGGAGAAATCTTCTTCTCCTTCTAAGGAGAAATCAGCATCTGTTGGTCAAGCAGCAGGTGCATCACAAACAGGTCATATAGGTCCCACTGAGGATGTCTCCCATCAAACTGAGGCTGCTCAGCCTACTCAGGCTGGATCTCCAAACCCTGCACAATCTAAGGGGGAGGAATCCATTCCTGGGGACAGGCCAAGTGGAAGGAGACATTTGATACTGGAACAAGAAGAAGAAGAGGAAGAGGATCCTAAAGTTGTTCCAACTACAACAGCCAAAGGGAAGAAGAAAGCATCTGTAGACCCTGACTATCTTAAGGCTGCTCAGCTAAAGTTTGACAAGGCCAGAGCTAAAGAAATGGGTGTCTCTATAGAGACTTATTATGAATACAAAGAAAAACAGCTTCAAGCCCTCGAAAAACTAAAGAAAGAAGAAGCCTCTGCCAAAGCTGCAAGGACCTTTGCATTCAAGAAGGCAAGTAAAATTAAAATGCCTTCTCTGGATGTCCAAAGGAAATTGGTAGAGGCTGCTAGAGAATCAGTGGCTGAGAAGGAAGGTGAAAAGGAACAGGGTGCTCAGGTCTCAGTGACCAAGTTTAAGCAAACATCCTCCTCTACAAGAGCCCATATTCACTTTGACAACCTGGTAAGGAAAATGTTCTTTGATGTTGCATACAGAAGACTTGACTGGGAACCAATTGTCAAAGTTTTTCCCATTTCAAGAAAAAGAAAACAATGGAAGTTATAGATAACCAGAATGGGTGCTGAAGGCCCAGAACTGGAAGCATATGAACACACTGACGTTGCACAACTGAGATTCAGAGAAAGGGTAGAATTGGCAGTTGCCCTTAGCCAGTCTAAGTCTAAAATTGCTAAGACTATCAGGGCATATGTCAAAAAGTTAATGGAAAGAGTGACGGATCTTGGCCTGATCACAGAAGAACAAATCAAGGGTACCTCAGTGGTTACACCCAAGATAAAGGCCAAGAGAAGTAGAAAGGATACAGAGCTAGAAGAGCTCCTGATAATGATTGACCAAGGTGATGTAGTCATCGAAATCAAAGGAGTAGATCACAGCCTGCCCAAGGTAGTAGAACATGAGGAGCATAAGCTGATTGAAGAACCTGAGCTGGGGGTATTTTTTGTAGATCCCCTTACAAAGAAAAAGTGTTTCCAGAGAGCATCAGATTTGCACAACGTTGGTCTTAAACAACTCATTGCTTTTAGACTTGCTAACTCCTTTAGGGAACCTGTAAAATGGAGAGCAGCTATCTTGGATCAACTCAGGGGTTTTTATGAGAGAGGAGAGCTTCAACGTCCCAGCTTCATGTTCCTAAGAGTTGAAATGGAGGAAATGGATGAAACCAGGGAACAGCTTGAAGAAATGTTCGAAGGAGTGCCACCACTACCTTGAGGTCCATCTACTACTTGAGTAGATGAAGAATGGAAGTTGTCCATCAGTTGGATAGGCTTGCGAATACTTGCTCCCATCATCAACAGTCCAACATGTTGAAATTTTATGTACATTAGTTGTACTTTGTTGCATTTGTTGTAACTTTTACTTTACATTAGTTGTAATATACATTAGTGCATTAGTTGTACTCTTATAAGAAACACGTGTTGTTTCTGTAATCAAAATCAGTATATATAAACTGATCCTTTACTTTACTCAAATGTTGTTATGTTATTTCAGGAAAGTGTATTGTAAAAATATATATAATGATTATTGATAAAATCAGATTAGACTGATTTTTGCAAATACGGGGAGATTGTTAGGCACAAAAAGGCCTCAGTAAAACCTGCTCTACATCTTAGTGGGAGATTTTTAATCAAACCTGATTGATGCACTTAAAGGTATAATACAACGCTTGTTAATGCCTTATTGAAACCTGAAAAGTGATTTGCAATATAAGTCAAAGTTGTTTACCCTGTTGAATTCGTTGCAACTAAGGCCGATTGCCCAAGCTATTCATTCTGTTGAACAAGCTGGATATAAACTGTCTACGCTGCTCTACTCTGACGAGCAGCTTGGACAAATTCTAAGTGTTCTATTCTTTGTGAACAGAACCTGTTCTTTGTGAACAGGCTAAACACTTTATGAAATATGTTTTTCCAAGTCCTCATGTATTGTTCTGGACTACAAGATCAGTTTACAAAGTCGAAGACAAAGTGGAAAACTGAATATGCAAAAGGTGCCTACGCTGTTCTGTTACATGAAGACAAAGCGGATACTTAAAATGGGTGACAGACCATTTCTTATATCAAAATGGCCTTAACAAAAGAAGAAAGATTCGAAGTTGACATTTCTTTTTTGGTTTAAGCCTTCTGCAACAGAGACAAAAAGAAAAAGACAAAGATTCTGCCACTTGAAGACAAGTCTGCTTTATCAGAATGTGCAGAAAAGTTGTTTTGTCTTTTTGAAAAGACATCCCACTATCTCATCGTCCAATGAAGAAGCATCACTGAGATTCTCAGTGAGAGTATAAAAGGAAGCTTCTAAGGATTGTGAGACATCTAAGAGTGAGAAATTCAGATCGTGCATTGAAGTGTGTTTTTCATGCATGCAAGTCTGCTTGAATAAAACAGTAACGTGTGTCGAAGATGTTCTTATTCAAGCTGTCCATCTGTATCTTGTAGAACAGTGAGTTCATCTAAGTGAGTGTCTTCATTGTATCTAGTCTGAGTGTGTCCTAGACTACTTAAACATCTGTTGTATTTGTCATCCCAGCTTGAACCTTTCCGCAGTCAAGCTTGTTTGTAATTAACACTTGTTAATAATATACACAAACATTGAGAAAAGAGTGTTGAGTTTTTAATTAGCTGTATTCACCCCCCTCTACAGCTTAAAACAATACACTAAGGGAAACCTTTTGGGACCTACACAAAAGATACTTTTGCTTTCTCTTTCGTTGTAAAACAGGTGATGAAACTGATTCAACCTTAGGAGTCGTAGGTATTCTTTTTAAAATACTTACTTTACTTCAGGTTTATCAGTTTGTTGGTCATGTAGAGGTTTTATATATTCATTAATTTTGACAAACATTTCTTCCAAAGAATTGAATTCAGAGTTCATGTACAGATCAAACTCTTTTTCAGAATTAATAGACTCAGGTTGAGTTGAAGATGTTCTATCTGGTTAAGATTTGATTTCAGGCTGTTCTTTAAGTTTCATTTCGAAATCTTGAATAACAGCCTGATGTTTGACTTTTTCATTCTCAAAAGTTTGTATTTTAAATTCAAGATCAGAATTAATCTTCTCAAGAATTGAATTTGGAATATATGGTTTTTGAGTGAAGGTTGTGTTTTTAGACAAATCTTTATTAGAATATGTCTGAATACACTCTTATGATTTTGGTGGATTCTTATAACTTTCATTCGGAATGTTATAATCCAGATTAAGTTGCATTTTATCTTCTCTTAACCTTTTCAGATCTTCACGTGATTCTACTTCATCTGATCCTTTTAAAAACACCATTTTTAATCCTAAGTTCATGTATCGAGTATCATATAAAGTTGGAGAGCATGAAATTTCTTTCGTTAGATACTTAGGATTTTTGCAACAAATACCAGATTTAGAATTATAAAAATCTGTGTCTTTTAGTTGATTCAACTGGATTGTATGATATGTTTGACCTCTTTTAAGAAACTCATCTTCTAAGGATTTGATTTTCTCATAAAGTTTCGTTCTTTTAGCAAAGATAGAAATATATTTTAAAGAGTAGTTTGCCTATTCTAATTCAGCTACTTTCAGTATTTTCGTTAAGTCAGAAATATTGTTATTCAGCTTTTGGTTCTCAAGTTGAAGACCATTGTATTTTTCTTCCATGTTAGACACTGATTGTAATGAAAATGCCTTACCTTTGGAAAACTCTAACCCTAAAGCATGTTCAAGTCTTAAATTGTTTTCCAAAGAATGGACATTCTTTTTCTCGGCTTTTAAGGATTTTTCAAATCTTTTCAGCATGTATGCCATCTGAGCTAGTTTTTGTTCAAGCTCACAGGAGTTATCTAAATCAGAGTCAGGATTAAAATGTACCTCAGGTGACTCTGAATTTATAGAAGTGTTTGATTCTGATCTGTCATACTCTTGCGCTTTGCTGCACTCAGCTCCTCCTGTTGCCATTAACGCCACATCTTCTGTCAACTCATATTCTAATCAGTATTCTCTTTGTTTTCCTCTTCATTGTTAGTCAACCCAAACCATACTTCGTCCACGGCTATCATAGTAGATTCACTTTGCTCAGATTCATTTAATATTTCTGACTTCAGGCAAATGTGAGCATCCTCATCCAGAATATCCTCGTCTTTAGACAGTTAAAGCAAGTGCTCATCCACCGTCATCAGGGACTTTTCAGCTTCTTTTTGTTTGGCCAGCAGAGCCTTCCGAGTATAATAATCAGAATTCTTGACTACCGGCTGTCTGCATTCCCTAGCAAAATGGCCTGCCTTACCCTAGTTGTAACATTTCTGCTCGTCTTCTTTCTTAGCACACTTCTCAGGTTTCTCATACTTTTCAAACTTTTTGCAACTGCTTTCTCCAAACTTTTCATATTTCTCTCTTTTATCATACTTCTGGATGCAGTCTTGTATCGCATCTTATTGTTCGTTGGTTTACGATAGAATTTATTCTGGAATGCCTTAGTCAGGAGTGCCATCTGCTTCTTCATTTCTTCTATCTTCGGGTCTGCTGACGAATCGGTTGATTCAGATTCTGAAGAACTGCTTATAACCACTCACTTCTCCTTTTGTAACTTGTACTTATATTTTTTGTCTGCCAGTTAGTTAGTGGATCAACTGTCTCTTTCTCAGCTTGCTTCTTTCCAGATACCTTCCTTAAAACAACTTCCTGATAGTTGTTTAAGTTCTCAAATACCATGTGAAAATCCATGTCATCTATTTTCTTTGGTTGTTGGATTATCATGTTGTATTTATCCCATTCCGGGTTGAGAACAATCATAATTTTGACGTTGATGTCCAAATTAGACTTTGTTACCCCGTTTCTTTTCATTTCACTTACGAGGTTAACAAATCTCAAGTATGTATTCTCTAACAACTCCCCTTCTCTTGCTCAAAAATTCTCAAATGTCATCAAGCTATTTCTTGCTCTATTGGTAGCTGCTTTGTCTGATCCTCTCAGTAGTTTGTACACCTCATCCCAGATGGATTTGGCTGTGGTTGTATTTGTCAGACTGATGTAAATATCATTTGGAATTGAGATTAGCAAGAGTTTTCTAGTTGTATTATCTCCTAACTTTCTTCTTTTCTGAGCTTCAGACAGATTTGCAGTGGTAACCTCCTCAGTTCACTCTGGTACTGGAGGATCACCATTTGGTACTACGGGGATTGTTACAAAAAATCTTCCTGGACCTTCTGTCAGTGAGGTCAGCAACTCCTCAGATAGATCGTGAAAACCAATAAACTCAAGAAATCATTCCCTCCATTGAACATACTCTCCTCTATATAGGATTGAAGGTTTTGTTTCGGAACCCATGGCTAGTGCTTCCTTTGACATTGTGTATTGTTGATACTGAACTTCCATGATCTTGTTATGGAATTATGAGTGATTTCTGATTGAACACTGAGAACAAGTGAATGAAACTAGAAGTGTGTATGATCAAACTCGAATGAAATAGTGACCAAACTCGAAGTATGAATTGTGAAACTCGAAGTATAAACTGTGAAACTCGATCAATGAAGTTTGAAACTCGATCAATGAAGTACGAAACTCGATCAAAGAAGTACGAAACTCGAACAAAGGAGTATGAAACTCGAATTGTACTTGGGTCAACTCGAATAAAAAATGAATGAACTTGAAGACTTCTGATCAAACTCGAAAAAATGATTAATCAAACTCGAAGGACATGTATTCAAACTCGAATTACACTTAAACAATTTTGAAAGAAAGTTTATCAAACTCGAAAGAAGTTTGATTAATCTCGATCAATATTTGAAGAAACTCGATCAAAGAGTGGTCAAACTCGGTCAACTCTTTGATCAAACTCGGTCAATATGTTGATGTAACTCGATTTACTCTTTGTAAAACTAGGTGAAAACTAAGAACTTAGTTTTCTACGAGTTTGAACAGAAACTTTTAAAACAAAGTTTAAAAACACAATTTCCAACAAAAAATTCACCAATTGATCCCAAATTAAGATCGAGTGTGCGATTTTCACTTATAAACACTTTTTGAATGAATAATTTTCCTAACCGAATGATTGTATTTGAAGAACGAGAGAATTACAATGTTGTTCGTTGAATGCACAAGTTCCAAGGTGACCTAGTCGTACAAAAGAGAATTATTCGTGCAAAGTTATGTATGCCTACAGTACCCTTTTTATATTTATATACAATTCAAACTATCAAGGAATTACAAAATGCACCCTAGACTATTACATTCATAAACAAACATTAATTCCCAACAAGTTGGTTTAATGTTATGGTTTGTTTCCTAATTTAATATGCTCTAGTCTTAATTAATTAATTAATTAATTTGCATTTAATTAAAATTTTGTCACAAACGCCCTTAATGCACCATTACTAGATTATTCGGCACATAAAAGTTTTTCTCAAAGTTTCCCGGTGCATAATAGTTCTCAATTATATATATATATAAAAAGTTTCCAAAAGCATAATAGTTCTCAATTACATATATATATACATATATATATATATATATATATATATATATATATATATATATATATATATATATATATATATATATATATATATATATATATATATATATATATATATATATAGGTTCAAGTGAGTACCACCTGTTACACAGCGCACCTGAAGGTACCTCTCTTAAAATTATTTTTTCTCTTTTTTTTCATAAACATGTTTTAATTAACCTTACACAGATGATATATAAATTTCACGCAAATTCAAACACTCTAAGTGCATGAAATCACGCATCACATAAATGCAAGTTCACATTTATTCAAATTTATGTAAGTGTATGTTCACATCATTTTGTAGGAGCTAGGATATGTAAATGTATGTGAAATTTATATATGATCTTTTTAATGTTAATTAAAGCATATTTATGAAAAGAAAATTTAAAAGTTTTTTTAAAGGTGGTACCTTCTGGTGCGCTGCATAATGAGTAGTAATCTCTCGAACCATATTCTATATATATATATATATATATATATATATATATATATATATATATATATATATATATATATATATATATATATATATATATATATATATATATTTGGGTTCAAGTAAGTACTATTAGTTTTGCGGAGTACCGGAGGTACCTAGCTTAAAATGAATTTTTTTTTTCATAATCATGTGTAAATTAATAATACAAGACTACTTGTAAAAGATCACACATAAACACACATTATAACTATGTGAAACGTGCATGTTCGCATGAACTGCACTGTTGTGGCAGTATGTTCACACTAAGCATTTCCACATGAATTTTTTCACGTTCACATGACTTTTAAGAGGCTAGGAAGTGTGAATGTGTGTAATTATTTTACAAATAAGCTTATATTATTTGTATCCAAATGAATATGAAAAAAAAATTAAAAAAAACGTTTTTTCGGAGCATGTTCACATCTAAAACCCGTTTGTTCACAGGTACTCACAGTACTCTGCATTTTTTAGGTACTCACACGAACCATATTCTATATACATATACACACACACACACACACACATACATACATACATACATATATATATATATATATATATATATATATATATGTATATATATGTGTGTGTGTGTGTGTGTGTACATATATATTGTTTGAACACCCGGTATGACGATAGCAGTCTAGTTTTTGTAATAGATAGGACTTTATTAATACAAGTCATGATTGTTTGTTCAAATTTATGTCTTAAGTTCATGACTGTGTATTGTGTTCATAGTTGCATGTTAAGTTCATGATTGATAGATAAGTTCATGAGATGTGAGCTTATGTTGATAAGTTCATGAGGCTATGACCTTATGGTGATAAGTTCATGAGGCTATGAACTTATGAGAATAAGTTTATGAGGCTACAAACATAGCCCTGATAAGTTCATATGAACTTATCTGCATGGGCTTGAACTTATAAGTTCGTGGGCTTGGGCCATGCACGAACTTAAAAGGGTTATATCATGAACTTATCTTTGCAAATTCATTAACACTTGGAATATAGCTTTCAGATTCGTGTGTGTGAGATACAAGACGAATTCATAGACTTTCATAGCATTCAAACGGAGCAATACATCGTGTGGGGTCGATACTTGTTCAGCTAGCATCGTGTTAGGCTCCGTGTTTCCGTGTGATCAATCCGTTAGCGTTAAACGAGGATTCCGCATTCGTTTGACGCCGTCACACCTTGATAGATCCGTAGAGGGTGGACCTTGCAAGTGGTATCAGAGCTTATATTTTATTGTTCTTCGTGTTGTTCACAATTCGTTGAACATTCAAAGGTTTCTTGGCGTTTTTACGGATAAATCACAAGTTTCTTGAAGTTTCTACGTTGATTTCAACAGTTTTTAACGTCCATAATCATCTTAGTTCATCTATTCAGTGAGATTCATCATTTTTAGCCTTGAAAACGTTGAATTAATCTGAGTTTTTGAAAATATCGAATTTTTGGGACGTTCACGAACTTGCGGCGCACAAAGTTAGTGGGAAAATTAGGGCTTCACGAACTTGTCAGACATGCTCCTTCACAAACTTGCGGCGCATGGACTTGTCAGTTTTTAGGGTTCTACGAACTTAACCCTAAGTTCGTACGAACTTAAACCTCGGACTTCTCAGATACGAACTTGTCAAGATACGAACTAGGGATTCACGAACTTAGTGTCCACGAACTTAATTTCAAACAAATTTAATTTAGTAAACTGAATTATAATTAAGTTCGTAAGAACTTAATATAAGTCCGTACGAACTTGTTTCAAATTTATTTTTAATTAAATAAGTAAGTTTGTGAATAAAAATTGTCGAGGATTCCTAGCTTACACAAGTTCTTGGAAATGGATCACGAGGTAGGCAGATCTAATTCCCCACCAAAGCTTATGAAGATTGAGGATTATTATTGGTGGAAGAATAGATTTGCGGACTTTGCTCGTTTTAACGATATGCGCATGTGGATATGCATCGATGAAGGGTATGTTCTCCCTACACGAGAGCTCGTGGGCAGGATGAAAGTTCTTTCCTATCAGCAAATGAAAGATGACGATAAGAAAATAAATGAACCTGAAAATCGGGCTTTGTCTTCAATCGAAATGGCATTACCTTTAGAGATTTTGCATACGTTTAAACATCACCGAACCTCTAAAGAACTCTGGGAGGCGTTGGAGAAGAGGTATGAGGGAAATCCACGGGTAAGAAAGGGGAGAACTGAATTGTTGAAACAACAGTTTGCGATCTTTAAGGGTCTGAAGAATGAAAGTTTGGATGAGGTGATTACAAGGTTTTATCATCTTCTGACCGAGCTAGATAATCACAGAGTTGATAATCAAGAAATAGAAAAGATTGAAAAACTTCTAGATGCATTACCGCCAAAGTGGGAGATGTACACTGCCTTGGTAAAGCATGATCAAGATAAGTTGGACACTCTCACTCTTGAAGAAGTTATTGTGACACTGAGAGCTTATAACTTCAAGATACAAAAGAAGGAGATGGAATACGATCAGGTACAAGATCCCGAGATGTACTTCGGTAAGTCTAAGCCATCCACTTCTAGTGTACCTAAGTCTGGGGCTACAACGTTCTATTCTGGAGAAGAAGAAGGCATACCTGTAGAAGCAGAAGAATCAACTGGTAGGGCCTTTCTAGGGTTTTCAAAACCAGATGATCATTCACAAAGCTTAGGAGCATCATCTCAGGGATACACAAAAATGCCTATGAGTGCTAAGACGGCAGATGAGCAACTAAAGCTTCTAGCATCATTTATAGCAGTATACGGTAACTTTATTCAGGGAAAGATCAATGATCCGGCACTATGGGAGGAAGATTATGATCAAGTTGATCCCGATGATCTAGAGCAGATGGACCTGCAATGGCAACTCGCCATGGTCACATAGAGAGTGAAGAGGTTCATGAAGAGAACAGGAAGAAATCTCAGTGTGAACAACAATATAGGTTTTGAGAAGTCGAAAGTCAAGTGTTACAACTGTAAGGGTTGGATATTTTGCGAGAATATGTCAGAGACCAAAAATGGAACACTATCCGAACTCGGGAAGACAGAATTCAACCAGTTCAGGGAATCAAGCTTCAGTGACTGGGTTACTAACAAATATATCTTTTAACAAGCAGTTAGATGGTACTTATGATTGGAATTCTCATCCGGAGACAAACACTAGAGTTTTTATGGCTGAAGTGACTGAAACTGATTGTGGAGCAGAAGAGGAAAAGAAGGAGGATACCCAGCAGTCCGACACAAATCCATTGGTACTGGAAATTTCTGAAGAGCTGACTACTCTGGAGTTTGCAGCTCAGATGGCCAACGTCGAATCGAATCGGAAAAAAGGTAACTCTCAACGTTTCTACTTTTCATGATTTATGTGTTTTATGTACTACTTTCAATGATAAATTGAATTTAGTGCTAGAATCACATTCATCTACGACAGCTCAAATCCAGTCTTTAAAATATGATAATGCTAGTCTATTAGACATTAAGGAATATCTTAGGGCTAAAATGAAAGCTAATGCTCAAGATGTAGTAGTTCTGAAAGATAAATTGAGCGAACAATGTGTCAGGTCGAAACTAATTTATGAGCATGTAGAATCACTGACTAAGGAGATCCCCCTTAAAGATGTAGAATTAGCGGAAGCTAGGGTTAAGGTTGCTGAGGCTAATAGTAAAATTGAGAAGTTTAGGAACTCATCCTTGAACTTAGGCAAAATCATAGATTCGCATAGACAGTCTAAGAAACCAATTGGCCTAGGATATCAGGATGTGCCTCCTCCTTTCAACAGCAACTATGTGCCCTTCCCTCCAGATGAGACCAAGGAAACGGTTAAATTAGAGTGCTTATAAGAAATCTATTGATAAGATGTCTTGCTTTAAATGTCATGAAAAAGGTCATGTTGCATCAGGTTGTCCCTATAACAAACCAGAGACTACACCAATCATAGGAAAACAAGAACAACAAACCTTGAAAACATTGCCTAGTAATGCGAGCACGAGTAGTTCTCAAAATTCCGAGAAGAACTCGAATGTGACATCACGAGTAGGTAATAAACAAACACCGGTGTCTATCAGACAAAATGAAGGACTTAGGAATAATTCACCAAACAGATTCCCTGGTCAATCAAGTTCAGGCCCCCAACCTGTCATTAGGAATCATACACGTAAGAGGAGTTACACTCCAGTTAGGTCTCATACTCCTAACAGACATCAGACACCTGGTAGAGGCTAGAGTCGTAACACTGAAATGCATTATAACAGAAATTACTCTAGGGCTACATAGCAAAAGACAATCCAAAGGCCAAGAGTGGATATTAATCACTCATCTCTATAACCAGTTCTTGCTCAAAAACCCAAGTCATCTGAAAGGAGAGATGGGTATTTGAAAGAGTTCAAGTTTGTGGATGAGAATGGCATTACCAACTCAGTCATGGCTCGGGTTCCCCGTGATAACTAATTTGTTTTCTTTCATGTGCAGGAGTTAACTACAGGTCTAAACAACAAATGGTTCGTAGATAGTGGTTGCTCTCAACACATGACTGGGGAGAGAAGTCTACTGACAAACTTTAAAAGCGGGTATAAGGGATTTGTCTCCTTTGCTGGGAATAAAGGAGACGATATCACTGGGATAGGGATAGTCACTAATGGGAAAATCACACTTGAGCAGGTCTACTATGTAGATAAGCTTGATCACAATTTCATTAGTGTCTCTCAAATCTGTGATAAACAACATTCAGTGCTTTTTACTGAGGAAGAAGCACTAGTGCTAAAGCCTGGATTTTTGATTCCGGAAGAATGGATATTGATGAGGGCTCCAAGGAAGAACGATCTGTATATGATGGACATGACCATAGTAGAATCTTCTATGGGGTCTACCTGTTTGTTGTCCAAAGCTTCATAGTCAGAATCTTTACTGTGGCAGAGGCGAATGGCACATTTGCACTTAAGGAAGATGAATTTCATCACCAAAAATGGCCTTTTGAAAGGTGTTCCAATGAAGACTTTCCAATTTGAGGATAAGTGTGTGCCATGCAATAAAGGGAAACTACATAAGAAGGCACACAAATCGAAGACTCAGAACTCAATCTCCTCCACCTTTGACTTGTTGCATGTGGATCTTTTTGGTCCAATCAATAAAAGGAGTATATGGGGGAGTTGGTATTGTTTAGTTATTACTGATGATTACTCATGTTTTTCTTGGGTTTTCTTGTTAGGTATAAAGGACGAGATAGTAGGCACGATGATTGGGTTCTCAGACCAAGTTGAGAACTCATATGGGAAAAGGGTAAAACGTATCAGAAGTGATAATCGAACAGAGTTCAAAAATGCAGTAATTGGTGTATATTGCCTAACTAAAGACATAGTGCATCAATTTAGTGCACCATATCAGCCACAACAAAATGTGGGGGCAGAATGGAAAAACAGGACATTGATCAAGGCAGCAATGATTATGCTCTCGGATTCAAAGCTTCCCACTATGTTTTAGGGGGAGGCAATGAATACCGCATATCATGTGCTACACAGAGTCCTTACTGTCAAACCATTGAACAAAACCTGTTATGAGATTCTGAATAAACGACCACCAAATTTAACTAGCTTTGAACCATTTGGGGTGTCATGTACTTTGCTAAAAACGAAACATCAACCTAAGTTTGGTGAAAAGGCAGACGAAGGATACTTCCTAGGTTATGTCCCAAATTCAACGAACAAGAGGGTTTTTAATAAAACTACTAGTACTGTGGAAATTGTTTTTAACATTGATGTAACCAGTTATTCACATGAACCCCGAATTGGTCCAAAATGGTTATTATATTATGACTCTGTGTTTGAATCATTTAACATTCCTTTTATTGGTGATGCAGGAACTGTGGAAAACGACTTCTCAACCTTAAATCTTAATGACGAGGGTAGGGTCTTTTCAAATTCGAGCATTCCCACGACATCTGAACAAAATATATCGACAGAAGATGGGTCACCAACAACCAAAGAACCGTTGTCGTCTATTGATGTGAATCAGACAAATAGTCCAGCCTCAGAAGAAAGTGATCACGAGGAGGATGTTCCATCTGAAGTCACACCCCCACTAAGCGATATAGGCTCTAATCTAGGAGACAATCTTCAGGTCGATGCAGTTGAAACATCGAGAGTAAATAAGGATCATCCTATTGAAGACATCATTGGGAATCCAAATGCTGGGGTGAGAACTCGGAGTAGTGTGAATAGTAACACAGTGTTGTTATCGATGATCAATGACTCCGAGGCATTTCACACTTGTCAGTACTCTTGTTTCATCTCACAAGTTGAGCCGAAAAATGTACAAATGGCTCTAAAGGATAATTCTTGGGTTAAAGCAATGCAGGAGGAACTCTCACAGTTCAAAAAACTGGAAGTCTGGGAGTTAATGCCTTTGCCTCATGTAGAAGTTTCAATAGGGACCAAATGCGTCTTTAAGTGCATGAGAGATGATCGAGGCATCGTTACTCGTAATAAGGCAAGACTTGTAGTCAAAGGGTTCGACCAAGAAGAAAGGATAGATTACAATGAGGTGTTTGCACCAGTAGCAAGGCTTGAAGCAATCCAACTGTTTCTCGCTTTGGTATCCTTTAAAGGATTTAAAGTCTATCAACTAGATGTCAAGAGTGCCTTCTTGTACGAGAAAGCGAAGGAATTGGTGTATGTCGAACAACCGTCAGGGCTTACAGATCCTAAGTATCCACACAGAGTTTATAAAATGGATAAGGCTCTGTATGGATTACATCAGGCACCAAGGGCGTGGTACGAGACACTGTCTACTCATCTCTTGGAAAATGGGTTCGAGAGAGGGAGAATATATAGTACACTTTTCATTCAGAGGGAAGGTGATGATTTTCAACTGGTACAAGTTTACATGGACGACATAATCTTGCGGTCATCAAATGAACAAATGTGCAAGGATTTTTAGAAGGTTATAAAGTCAAAGTTTGAGATGAGGGCGATGGGAGAGCTGAATTTCTTTCTATGTTTACAAGTTGAAAAAAGAAAGGAGGGTATGTTCATTCATCAGACGAAGTATGTCTATGAATTATTAGAGCGCTTCGGGATGGAAGGAACAAAACTCACAGCACATTTCAGTACACCAATTCAAGTCAATTACGATCTCGGACTGGGTACCGATAGTGATGCTGATGTGGATCCGACATTATATCGGGCCATGATTGGGTCACTTATGTATTTAACTGCTTTTAGACCTGATATTCTGTTTGTTGTTTGTATTTGTGCCAGGTTTCAAGCTAACCCCAAGGAGATTCACATGAAAGCTGTGAAGCAGATTCTGAGATACCTGAAGTCAAAACCGAAGCTGGGACTTCGGTATTATGCTGATGGATGTTAATTCAGTTTTAATAAATCATAAACACAATATCAAACAATCAAGAACATATAAACACTATCCAAATGATTTCTTTGCACAAATGAGAATTACAATCTGAGAGAAGAAATTAACGTACACTTTAGCCCTAATTCCATACAATACAATTCCGTGCAAGATTGAATGTCAGATTCAGATTCGTACTTTTTACAGAACAATATTCACTATTTATACAAAAAATCATATCTATGAAATATTTACAAATCAACCCCTAGACTAATTATTTTCATCAACTAAAATAGTTTCCAACATTCTCCCCCTTTGATGAAATATAATCGGTTTTCAGTTCGATAGCCCAAGTTTCATCTCAAAATGACGGATACTCTTTTTGTTTGATAGAGTCCAATTGATCATTGAAATAAACTCTACTATCAGCTTTCTCTCATTAACGCTCAGAGCACCCTTCCTTGTCTTTCTCTTCTTATCGGCAGCTAGTTTTCCTTTCAAGCCTGTCATTACCTTTTGTAATGTTCCATCACAAAACTTATACAACTCTATACTCCGCATAGCCCTCAGATTTTGATCTTTGTCTTTATAGATTGCAACTGGATGCTTGGCCATGACTACTTGAAACTCTTTCAAATTTTTCATGAACTTAATGAATCGGTTAGGTGCAGTGATATTGATCTTTCTCATACCTATTTCAACCCCAATTTGTAGATCTTGCACTGACATGAGCAACAGTTTGGTGTGCATGAAGTGAAACAATGTCTTAAGTGCAAATCTACAATGTTCATTTCTTTTATTTCTACACAACTCATCAAAAAGATCTTCAATATCAATTAAATTCATACCAAACATATCAGCCTCGGTGAACACGTATGTATTTCCATCAGTTCTGGTCACCGTGAATGTAGGATAAAATATTTTCACGAATCGATCCTTCTCAATTTTAACCAGATCTACAATCCTGAATTCACTTCTGACCTTATCCATTGGTTGAGTTTTGTTTTGTAGAAAACTAGCACAATTCACTAGATTTGGCATATTCGGCTCCAACAGTTTAAACAACTTAAAAAATGTGCAAGGGGGTTGTTTTTTACAAAATATCTTCGGTTCAAGGTGATCTTCTAAGTAAGGAATCTAGTTTTTCTTTCTGATGTACTACGCAGATTGTTTTGCAGATAAGTCCAACACCTTTATCTTTTTCTTCCTTATTTCATCTTCATTAAGAAGTGTCAGTATATCACTAATTTCTTTATGAACTACCGTCTGAGCTTCAATCCTTAACTGATGTTGTCTTTGAGATTCATCAGCTAAAATGTATTGATTAAAAAATCTCTCCATAATCTCCACTTCATTTAGTTCCTAACACTTTGAGGCACAATGTTCTCTATTGGAAATGGATCCAGTTCTTCTTTGATAGTAACCGTTACCTCGGGATTTTCGACCGTTTGCATCGATACATCATCTTTCAAGATCTCTTGCACCAGATATTCCTCTTCCTCAATCCTTTCAGCTCTTAAAGATATATCATTTAAGTCAAACATATCATCATCATTTGATATATCCACTTCTTTCTCAACTCCCTCAATCATTAATGTTTGCCCTTGATCTTCATTGTTGGAGTCATCATACTCTTCAAAATTATAGATACCTGATTGAATACTTAAAGGAACTGGAACATCTTCATTAAGAATCAATCCCAACTCACTTTGAGCATCAACAGGTTTTTCCTTAGAGCTTCCAGCTTCTCCAACTTCTTCTCCTCCTGTCTCCTTTTCTTTTTCTGGACATGTAATCATTAGAATGCCAGTCTCTTGTTCTCCAAGCTTCCTCCTATTCTCCCCTTCATGAGGAGCATCATCGTAGTCATCGTCATGCTCATCATGTTCGCGTTTAGGAGCAGAAGCTTGTGCTTTACACGTTTGTTCAACTGCAGAATTTCTCTCCGTCATATCTCCTAAAGCAGTAATAATTGTACTCTCCAATCCAATCGTTCTTTCTCTCATTTCATCAAAGTGACCATACAAAAAATCTCTAAGTTCATCAATTGATTGTTGTGGATTTCTTTCTTTAACCCCTTCCCCAACATTCTTTCCCTTTAACAACTTTTGAATGTTTGACATTTGCTCCATCGTCTCTGAGAATTGATTTGTCATTTGAGTAGAGACTCCAACAATTGCTGCATAAAGTTTGTCTTCAGTGACAAAGGGTGACAGTCTAAGTACTGGGTCACGTATACTTCAAGTTGACACAACAGTCGAACTTGTAAAAGTACTTCTGTATGGTCAGTGCTCAGAGTTGGAAATGTTGTAGCTCTAACTCGACTTACAACCACTTCATGTGAAGGAGCAACAAATGCTTCCGACACTATGGTTGTTTCGACAGGGACACTCAGTCCTCCTGCACTTACTTCAACAAATGAAGTCGACTCAAGTGTCCTAGAATGTATAGGATCTATTACATATGCTTGAGAAAAAATTGTACACCCGGGCAGCTGTGTACTAGTTTCAATATCCATAAAATGCAAGGGATTTAAGGATAGATCTTGTGTAATATCCTGGTGAGAAGTTGTAACACCTTCTTGTTGGGAAGAAGGTGAGTGGCTGGTGGGGTATGCAGACGCTAGTGGGGTATTAGCTATTTCAATGCTAACTCCCATTTGGGAGTCAACAGCAAATGTGACTAGATCCCGACTTTCTGGGCTTAAAATCTCCCTCACACTCTCCCTTGCATTCTCAGCTATATTAATCTCGGGTAACCTTTCAGGTTCAGAAAATGCAATCATTCCTGCACCACCCTCATTATCATTATGACCCTCATCATCATCATCAGCTCCTTCATTACCACCTTCTACAATATTTGACAAAGTTCTTTCAGAATCAGAACTTCTCTCAGCACCCCTCACTTGCTCCTCTACTCCCTCTAACTCAAATTGGTTTCCCTGAACATCAGCCCCTTGCTGATGTTCCTGATCTCCTACGACACCCTGGTTAAGAAAATCTGGTTCCTGGGTTTCTATAGAAGCATGATCTATTTGATATAATTTGAAACTCTCACACTCTGGATCAGCATATTTAAGAAGAGCTTCTGGAATAGGCATTATGATAAGACTGTATTATTGCGTGTTTTCAGTAGTTTTAAAGGCTTATATATGCACATATACTTCGTAACTATCATAATCTTACCTCATATTTGTGTTTCAGGGTCCGGAAGTCATTTCAAAACTCCACGAGAAAATTCAGCGCAAACCGAGCATGTCAGGGAGTAGGGCTATGCCCCAGGTCTACGCCACCCTACACCCTAAAACAGTAAATTTTGAGTTTCAGCGTACCCCGGGCGCAGGGGGCGCAGGGCTACCCCCGGGCTATGCTTGTGCGGCGTAAAAACCCTAGAAAACATCCAGCGTACCCCCAACGTTGGTTGGCCGTACCCACGGCGAAGGGGGGTGCAGGCCTGCGCCTACCCTATGCTGGGTCGGCGCAAAAATGCGTTTTTGACCCCAGAAACCCTAAATCCACCTCATCTATAAATATGGTCGATGGTGATCATTTGAGGGGGTTCCAGAGTGTTGAAATAGGCGGCGAAGCCCTGCTAGAGTGTATTTACGAGTCAAGTACGAAGAAGGTGACTACAACCGTTCGAAGTCTGTGATGATGTCTCCAACCATTCCCGGTGAAGAGCACACGATGAGCGGCTAAACACCATAACCATTCACGGAGGATCTATGGCTAAGTTTTAAATTATTGAATTTTAATTATGTTTTGATGTATTTTGTGTTGCTTGAATACTTTATGTGAAATACAAATGATAAGTATTTGGTTATTGTTATGATTATATGTTTTGATTGGTAAATGCAAGATAGTTCATAGTGATGTTATTAGTTGTGTCGAGTCCATTAGTTTAGGGATTAAGACAGTAATGAACGTTGCATGCGCTATGCCGAGATTTATTGATTAAAATGTGTATGATTAATTTAACTACACAATTAATTATGTCTATGTGATTGTTGCACAAAATTCAAGTGGGTAATAACTTTTGCCGTAGTGATTCCGTAAATGGTTATCTTCAATTTGCTTTGTTAATCTAATTCGTTAGTTACTTGCCGCTATTTTAGTTATAATTTAGTCGTAATCATTAATCCGATCAAATCACTCAATTCTCAATTTAATCGCTTTTAATAAACTAAAGAAACTAGCTACTAACCCTAATAAACCTACATGCTCCCTGCGGATTCGACCCTTACTTCCCTACGCTAATAGTTAGATTTAAGGATTATTTCTGCGGGTCACAACGACGGCCAGTCACAATACATTTGCATTAGGTGCATCTTGTACCCCATGTAGACTCATCATTACGTAGTCCGGCCATTTTTGAGCATTTGATCTCTTCGGTATTGGCTCATTTGCTCTCAAAATCCCCCTAATCAAAATTTGGATAAATCGTTGAAGCAGTACAAACTTCCTTTCTCGGTTTGTTTTTTTTGCCAAGACAAATTCTTGAGGTCCTCTCATATGCATTGAGCAAAATCGTAGTGCTTATTGAGTGCGATTCCATGAAATATCCTCAAGCAATGTATACTTCCTCTGTCAATGCCAGTATGTTTTGAAGTCATACAACTGTTGACTATTCCAAATAGAGTGTACCACTCTCCATTTAATCCATTCCGATGGAACTAAGAACTTCTATGTTAAGGTTTAGAATTGCCCAAGAAGATAAGATCATGAACCAATTCTTCATCATTCACAAAGTCTTCAAAATCTGCTAAGTCTGGGAAGTTCACTGTATCAATCCTTCTTGGCAGAAATAAGTTGTGGTGGAGTCTGGCAAGGGTGATATTTGCCTTAAATTGATCTATAGTGACTTTGAAATGATTATTGCCATCAGCAGGTAGAAACTTGATGGTGTGCCAGAATTGTTGCAAATACACTTGAGGGATTGAGGGTTTGTACTGCAATAGATAACCAAGAGGATGTCCTTTCAGGATGTCAACAATGATAGGATGACTGACTTTGCTAGTCTTAGGATCTAGTCTATGGTTATTATCACGGAAAGGCAGACAAAAGTTTGTTTTAACAAGTTGTGTGTCAGGGATAGGTGACGAAGGTGATGGTTGGGTAACTGAGGCTGATTTCACTAGTTTAGAGACTGGTGTATGATTGGAGGATGAATGTGAATCTGAAAAATTAGAATTTTGGGTGTGGGCTTGGGATGCCATTTGTAACCTGTAAAAATAACTAACATGTTAGCAATGTCAGGTAAACAAATGTAATCCTGCTGATAGAAAAATAAAACATTTTACTAGAAATTAGACTAATTTGTGTTATACTGTTTAAAGCATCGGGATTCCAGAAAATAATATTAAAATATAATTGTTAGGATTCCAAAGACAATCGTTAAGAGACCAATGTTAATAAAACAATATTTTAAAAATTTCTTGAAAATGTGAAATTTCTCTAAAAAAAGTAAAAGACCACCACACTTAGAAAAAATTTTGAAAAATGTTACATGAAACTCGAATGATTCATGAAAATCCTCGAGTGACACAGAAGTCAACTCGAATGCCACAAGAATGTTCTCGAATGATGTGTGAATCAAACTCGAATTGAACTTAGATGATTCTCGAATGAGGTAACATCCAACTCGAATGAATAACTCTATTTCTCGAATGATTCATTGACCAACTCGAATCACATTAAAATTATCTCGAATAACATGTGAATCGAGTTGGACAAACATATAAAAGTTCTAAGTCTTATCTTAACCAACTCGAATGATAAGAAGATTTTCTCGATTAACTCATTGTTCCAACTCGAATGAAACACATAGTTTCTCGGACCATGTTTTAATCGAGACTTTATGTTTTAAAATTTTATAAGTCGCATGATGATCAACTCGATTAACACAAAAGCCTTTCTTGAATAATGAAGCATCCAACTCGATAGAAACTTAGAGTTTCTCGAACAGTGCTTCATTCAACTCGATCAACACAGAATGTTTCTCGAATCATTCTTTGATCGAGTTCAAACTTATTACAAGTTTTCTAAGTCCTAAACACCTCTGAAAAAATCAACAATTAATTTTAGGGGTGTTTAGACCCAACTATTTAATATTTCTTACTCGAAAATTGATTTTAAACATTATTCCTTTACTGACCTTTGTCCAAAAAACATCATTTAAGCAACAAAAAGTCCAATTTCCAAATTTTCAAGAACTCGAAAGGTTTGAACATTCAAAATCAAAATTAATGTTGTGTGTTTTGAAATGAAACTTGAAATTTAATTTTCAAGTTCATATGACCAAAACGAATTCAAACACACTATCAATTTCAGATAATAACAACACAATCGATATAACACAAAAACACACATTCAACACACCACGAACACACACAGATTCATATATGCATAAATCTCGAAAAACAAACTAAAAAGGAACAAATAATAGTAGTAAATAGAAATAACACTCACAATTACAACTTGAATCTTGAAAAACTTTTCAGAAAAATGGTTTCTTCGTTGATAAGCAATGTCGATAGTGGGTTTTCAGAAGATAGTGAACAGTGGCCTAGTATTTTGAAAAAGTAAAATTTGAATTCAAATTTCAAATTTATATGACATTTGACAATTTGAAAAACCACCGGCCCACTTAAATTTTTTAAAAACCCACACTTTCTCTTAAATTTTAAAGCCCATTTAACCGAAAAAATTATTTCATACACAACAAAAAATAATAAAAAGAATTGAACTAAAAAAATTTCAACTTATAAAAAAATTGAAACAACTAAAAATTATTTTAAAGTGAATTAAAAAATGTTAACTAAGAAAAAAAATAAAAGATGAAAAAATGTTGCTCCCCATTGAATTTTGCATTTGAGCTCCCCCTCAGATATATACCTCATTTTATGACAGCTCCCCCTACAAAAAATCAGATAAAAAATTTATCAGATATTTAAAATATCAGATAAAATTTCTGTCTGCTCCCCCTGCACATGACAAACGAATCTGTTAAACTCAGAAAAATTAGACTTTAATATCACATGAGATTAGCAACAAATTTAATCAAGTAAACAAGATTTAAATTTAAAATTATATTTTGTAACTACTGAATTTTTAAATCTAACGATTCAACATACCCAATTTGTATAACAAAAAATTAAATCGTTTTTCATCTAAGACTTTGGTAAACAAATCAGCTAGTTGATATCCAGTGGGTACAAAATATAACTCTACATTACCATTTTCAAATGATCTTTTATAAAGTGATACCGGATATCAATGTGCTTAGTTTTGAAGTGTTGCACCGGATTTGAAGCTATTGCTATTGCACTTTGTGAATCACAGTAATTGGAAATCTTTTGAGGTGTAAACCCGTCGTAGTCTCTGAGTTGGCTCTTCAACCACAACACTTGTGAACAACACGACGATACTGCAACGTATTCAGCTTCTGCTGTTGACAGAGATACACAATGTTGCTTTTTGGATGACCAGTAGACGGGTTTGTCACCAAGAAATTTTACTGCTCCTAATGTGCTTTTCCGATCCATTTTGTCACCTGCATGATCAGCATCAGAGAAGGAAGTTAATGTAAAAGATGATTCCCTGGGATACCACAAAACTAAGTATGGTGTTCCCTTCAGATATCTTAAAATGCGTTTGGCAACAGCAAAATGTGATTCTTTAGGATGTGCCTAACATTTATCACAAACACATGTGGCAAACATAATATCTGGTCTACTGGCAGTTAAATACATTAATGACCCAATTATCCCTCGATATTACATCTACAGGTTTCCCTAAAATGTCCTCATCGAGTTTAGATTTAGAATTCGAAGCCATGAGGGTTTTCATGGGTGTACTATTGACCATGTTAAATTTCTTTAACATGTCCCGAATCTATTTAGACTGATTGATGAAGATGCCATCGCTCAGTTGTTTTACTTGTAGACCCAAGAAAAAAATTAATTTCTCCCATCATGCTCATTTCAAACTTTTGGGACATTAAAAATGCAAATTTCTTGCAAAACTCTGTATTTGTGGACCCAAATATTTTATCATCCACATATATCTGAATGACTATGATATCGGGACCCTGACGTTTTATAAATAGGGTTGTATCCACTGCACCTTTGTTAAATCCACATTTCAAAAGATAATTTGAAACTGCATCATACCAAGCATGAGGTGCTTGTTTAAGGCCATACAGTGATTTGTCCAAAATATATACATGATCAAGCTTCGAAGGATCGGTAAACCCTTCGGGCTGATATGTATATACTCCATCAGTTAATTCCCCATTTAAAAAAGCAGTTTTCACATCCATTTGATATACTGTAAAATTTTTATGTGCAGCGAATGCTAAAAACATTCGAATTGCTTCAATCCTAGCAACTGGGGCAAATGTTTCGTCATAAACGATTCCCTCCTGTTGGCTATACTCTTTGGCAACGAGGCGAGCTTTGTTTCGAATGACGACACCGTGTTCATCTTTCTTATTATTGAAGATCCACTTCGTTCCAATGATAGAATTGTCCTTCGGTCGTACCACCAATCACCAGACCTTCAACCTTTCAAATTGATTTAACTCTTCTTGCATAGCCACAATCCAGTATCCATCCAGAAGAGCTTCTTTCACTGTCTTTGGCTCAATTTTGCTCAAAAAATTTGTGAAAAGACACTCGTTCATTGTAGCTCTTCGGGTTTTAACTGAAGCCAGAAGAATCACTAATTATATTTTCAGGTGGGTGATTCCTTGTCCATTTGAATGTATGTAGGTAAGGCTTATGTTAGTATTGATTGGGATTCAAGTCCAGGTAGGGAATTCGGGGATTTACTTCAGAAGTTGATGAGATATCAACTGAGGTGGGGGTTTCTGAGTTCACAGAATTCAGGGGGTTTCAAAAGATTCTAGAGCTTGAATTGGTGGTACACTATCAATGGGTAAGTGTACATCTGTTGTTGAAACTTCTCCAGTGTCTTCTAAAATTGGTTGATGCGAATGATCAGAGACTACGACCGGATCTTCAGTAATCCTTTCAGGAACCAAAATTGGAACATTAGTTTGGTCTTTTCAAAGTAGTCTTCATAAAAATTTTCACACAATTTATTAAGATCATTCGTTTCAGCATTTTGCTCAGATGACTTCATTGAAGTCGACTGTTCAAGTTCGGGTCCTGAATTGGTGTGTTCAGAAGCCATTACAACTCCTTCGTTGAATTTAACGTTTTCGCTCTCGTTAACAGTCTTCGTTCTTTTGTTGTAGACTCGGAAAGCAACAACTCTTTAGAGTATCCAATGAAGATGCCTTCATCCGCTTTCTAATTAAACTTTCCCAAGTTGTCTTTGTCATTTAGGATAAAGCAACTACATCCAAAGCCATGAAAAATTTCACATTAGGGACTCGTTTATTTATCAGTTCGTATGGTGTCTTTTCGAATCTTTTGTTAATGATTGATCTGTTCTGAGTAAAACAAGCAGTTGCTACAGCTTCAACCCAAAGGAGTAATGGTAGATTTGAGTAAGCCAGCATCGTCCTAGCAGATTCCACAAGGGTACGATTTTGTCATTCAACTACACCGTTCTGTTGTGGGGTACGAGCTGATGAATATTGACGAGTTATTCCAACAGAAATCAAAAATGTCTCGAGTGACTTATTCTTGAATTCTGTATTATTATCTGATAGGCACAAAAAGGCCTTAGTCAAACCTGTTATACATTTTAGGGGGAGATTATTAATCAAACCTGTTTGATGCACTTGAATGTATAATTTAAGGCCTGTTAATGTCTTATTGAAACCTGAAAAGTGATTTGCAGTATAAGTCAAAGCTGCTTACGCTATTGCATTTGTTGCAACTAAAGCAGATTGTCCAAGTTGTTCTGTTCTGTTGAGCAGGCTGGACATAAACTGTCTACGCTGCTCTAACCTGTTGAGCAGCTTGGACAGATTCTAAGTGTTCTGTTCTTTGTGAACAGACTAAACACTTTATGGAATATGTTTCCATGTCCACATGTATTGTCTTGGACCAAGAGATCAGTTTACAGAATCGAAGACAAAGTGGAGAAACAGAAGCTGCTATAACTGCCCACGCTGTTCTGTTACATGAAGACAAAGTGGATATTTGAAACGGGTGACAGACCATTTCTTATATCAAAATTGCCATAACAGAAGATGAAAGGTTTAAAGTTGACATTCCACTTTTGGTTAAACCCTTCTGCAACAGAGACAAAAAGGAAAAGACAAAGATTCAGCAATATAAAGACAAATAGTGTTTTGTCAGAACGTGCAAAAAAGTATTCTTGTCTTGGTGCCAATCAGCACAGAAAGTCAACCATTGTATCAGTCAGCAGATCCCTGCTCAAATCCAAGCCTATCTTGGACGGGATTTTGATACAACAGCTTCAATTGTTGAGATAAATAATCTGGAAAAAGACTTATCCACTCTTGGTGAGCTTCCAAGTACCTTTATTCAAAGAGTAAATGGAAAGTTGGTCTCAACAAACAGGTTTGTCATGCCTCAAAACACTGACAGTTTGTGTGAAAAAGTTTTAAAGACCGATGATTGAATGTGTTCTCCATCAAATCAGCCTGCTAAGTGCATAACTGGTTCACACAAACAAAAGAAGGGAAAACAAGTTCAAACTGCAGCTTTGGACACTAAACCTATCAACAAGACAGCATCTGGATCTAAAGCTGATGGGAAGAAACCTGTTAACCCTTTTGATGCTGAACATTTTGAGAAAAAGTTTTCAAAAGGGAAGCAGCCTGCTTTCAACAGAGGTAAGTCTCATGTTGAAAGTAAATCTACTGTGATTTCAAATAAGTTTTAAATCATAGAGGAAAACTGGTTATAAACGAAGGAAAATCTTTTAAAACCAGAAGCAGTGATTATGTTGATAGGTAACATGCATCACATCTCAGTGAAGGCAAGGGCAAAGCCATTGCTCAACTTGAGAAAGCTGGGAATAAGTTTCCCAAACCTGTGGAAGGACAAAATCCAATTAAATTTCCTTTATTTGATCTCTGCCCTCCTAAAAAGAAGAAAGAGGACACAGGTAAAGCTGTTGCTGTTGTGCCTTCCACTCAAACTATTGGTTCTTCTAAAAACAGTAATAAGATTGCCAAACCTGCTGAGAAGTCCAATAAAGATATTCCAGAATGTGTTTCTGTGAGTACTTCTTCTAAAAAGTCTAAAAAGAGAAAATGCTATAAATGTGGGAAGAAGACTCATATGGCCAAAGACTATCCTGAAACTGAGGACATAAGGTCTGCTGACACTGCTAGTTCCAACATTGCAAAAACCAACAGTGTTGGAAGTAACATGGTCATTAAGGAGAGTATCCAAGCTGATACAATCCAAATTGGAAATATTAGTGTATATCTAAGTGGTCCATCAACAAATGTTGATGAAGAAGGAGAACTCATCCTTGTGATGAGTTCCCCTAAAACTAATAATTTCCCATGACACTCTGCAGGTTAAACAACCAAGTCAGGTTTGATACTTGGACAGTGGCTGCTCAGGCCAAATGACAGGTTGCAAAGATTTTCTGAGTAATCTAAGGCCTGAAAAAGGGCCAATGGTCACCTTTGGTGACAATGTTCAAGGATCCACAGAAGGATATGGAATCCTTCAAGCTGATGCTGCAATATTCAAAAGAGTAGCCTTTGTGTCTGGGCTAAAACATAACCTTGTTAGCATTAGCCAACTGTGTGATGCTAGCTACAAGGTTAACTTTGATGAGCACCTGAGGTACATACTGGATCCTCAAGGCAAGGTTGTGTTGTGTGCACAAAGGAAGAAATGTGTATATGTTGTGGATATGAAATCTGCTGATCCCACAACTGAAACCTGATTTATCTCAAGAAGCAATGCAGACCTAAACTGGTTATGGCACAAAAGGCTATCACACCTGCACTTCAAGAATATCAACAAACTCTGTAAGAAAGAGTTGGTAATATTTTTGCATTCTATAACCTTTGTTAAGGATAAACTTTGCACACCTTGTGAGAAAGGCAAGCAGAGAAAAACATCTTTTAAATCCAAGCATAATTTTTCTATTGATACTCCTCTCTTCTTAATCCACATAGACTTGTTTGGACCTGTTAGTGTCCCAAGTCTAGGAGGTAGACGATACACTCTAGTATTGGTTGATGAGTTCTCCATTTTTACACGGGTGATATTCCTAAAGACCAAAGGAGAGGCTGCTAGAGAGATTAACGGATTTATCAAAAAAGATGGAAGTTCTAAACTCTGCTCAAGTCAAGCAGCTTAGAAGTGATCATGGTACTGAATTCAGAAACAGTACTCTTGAGGACTTTTATGAAGAAAGAGGGATCTCACAAAACTTTTCAGTTGTAAAAACTCCACAACAAAATGCAATTGCTGAAAGGAGGAATAGAACCCTCATTGAAGCTGCTAGAACCATGTTGTGTGCATCAGGTTTGCCTTCATCATTTTGGGCTGAAGCTGTCAACACTTCCTGCTTCACTCAAAATAGATCCTTAGTGGTTTAAAGGTTCAGAAGGCAAAGGCCAAATATAAACTATTTCCATGTGTTTGGATGCCTCTGCATCATTCTGAATCAGAGGGATCATCTGGCAAAATTTGAACCCAAAGCTGAAGAAGATGTGTTTGTTGGATATTTTGCTTTTTCTAAAGCCTACAGAGTGTACAACTACAAAAGAAAGGTGATAGATGAATCTATCAATGTCACCTTTGAGGAGTCTAGGAATGCCTCTACCAAAGCTGTTCCTGAATCAGTTTCAGAAGAGTTCAGCTTTGATGATCTTATGCATTCAAATGTTGAGGAAAAGGACTCAAAAGCTTCCACTTCACCCAAAGTGGAACCTGTTAACCACAATGGTCATGATGATGATTATCTTGGTACACCGTGTGTGAATAAGTGTACTGACATAGTTAATCCACCTTGTCCAGAACCAATCAATGCTAATTTCCCTAAATCTTTTGCTTATGTGTTCAACAATAATGATTCATTCTTAATGGGTGAACAGGCTCAAGACATCAGTGTGTCTGAAAATCTTGAAAGTTTTTATGCAAGACCTGATGAAAATGAAAATGATACGGAAGAATCCTCATTGAAACATGATCCTAAGTGGATCAGGTGTCACCCCAATGATCAAATAGATGGTGACATCAACAAAGGGATACAAACAAGATGAGACAGCTTAGGAAACTTTTGTATGTTTTCTAGCTTTGTGTCCCTAATAGAGCCTAAGAAAGTAGATGATGCACTTAAGGATGCCAATTGGATCACTACCATTCAAGAAGAGCTCAGTCAGTTTGAAAGAAACAAAGTATGGAAGCTGGTCCCTGTTCCTAAAGGTAAAACTATCATTGGCACCAAATGGGTCTTCAGAAATAAATGGATGAGCAAGGTCATGTCGTTAGAAATAAGGTAAGACTGGTTGCTCAAGGCTATAGGTAAGAAGAAGGCATAGACTATGATAAAACATTTGCTCCAGTGGCCAGGTTCGAAGCAATTCGTTTGTTTCTAGCCTACGTTGCCCACAAGAGCATGAAGGTATTTCAAACGGATGTCAAGAGTGCATTTTTGAATGGTAAGCTGCAAGAAGAAGTATATGTCAACCAGCCTCCAGGTTTTGAAAGCAAACTACATCCAGGTTATGTCTATAAGTTGGGCAAAGATCTCTATGGTCTAAAACAAGCCCCTAGAGCCTGGTATGACACTCTTATTGATTTTCTTATGAGCAATGTTATTCCAGAGGTAAAGTGGATACCACATTGTTCATAAAGAATGTGAAAACAAATATTATGCTTGTTCAAATATATGTGGTATTTGTTTCTACTAATGAACAGTTATTCAAGAACTTTTCACTGCTCATGAAATCCAAATATGAAATGAGCATGATGGGTGAATTTACTTTCTTTCTAGGATTACAGGTTAAACAAACCTCAAATGGAATTTTTATTAATCAAAGAAAGTACACTTTAGATCTTTTGAAAAACTTTAAATTTGATTAAAGTTCTCCCATCAAAGCCCCAATGGCAACCAATGTAAAATTGGATGCTGATGCCTGTGGCAAAGCTATTTCAGTATCAGCTAAAGGGTACACCAGGTTTGGGTCTTTGGTATCCCAAAGGCTCCAACCTTGAACTAATTGGTTATTCAGATTCTGTTTTTGCAGGCTTTAAGCTAGACTGAAAAAGCACAACAGGTTGATGTCAACTCCCTGGTGGTAAGTTGATAAGTTGGTGTAGCAAGAAGCAGAATTCAGTTTCTACTTCTACTGCTGAAGCTGAGTACATTGCTGCAGGAAGCTGCTGTGGGCATATTCTATGGATACAACATCAGCTTGAGGATTATGGCCTTGTATATAGGAAAACTCCTATTCTTTGTGATAATACAAGTGCCATAGCTATCTCCAACAATCCAGTGTTTCACTCCAGAACAAAGCATATAGAAGTCAGACATCACTTTATCAGAGATCACATACAGAAAGGTAATGGGGAGGTAAGTTTTATTTCCACAGAAGAACAGCTTGCAGACATTTTCACCAAGATTCTTGATGAAAACAGGTTTAATTACATTGTAAGCAAGCTGGAAATGTTAAATAAAAGTGACTAAGTGTCATTGATGCTCTAAAAGATCACTTGTTCAAATTTGTCCAGATTTCACAGAACAACTTGGACAGGACAGGTTTTACTTGTCCTGTACTAAGCCAGTTTTTGAAAATTTGGATAGTTCGGACATATAACAGGCTCGACAGAGTAAGATTTAACGTCAAAGCTTTTCTTTTGTACAAACCTCCAATCTGCTCACTCTCTTAATCTGTCATGCAAGGCAATGCCTTGTAACCTGTTCAGCTATTGAACAGGTTTCACAATGAAACCTGTTCTCATTTAGCTGCACAGGTTGCGTGAACAGCTTGAGGAGTGATTAATTTGTGATGAAATCTACTCATCACAAGTTTGAACAACAGCTTGGAACATCAGTTTTAATTACCTTTCTTCACATTTAATTTACTTAATACCTATGGATAATGTTTGTTACGTGTGTTAGTAGTTAAAAAGGTCAAAGTGGCCTGACAACCGTTCTGACATGGCAAACCGTTCAGTTTCCTGTTAAAGAACATTTCAAATCAACCGCCCAAACCTTTCTCTCTCCTACTCACTCACATTCAAATCCTATAGTTTCATCTTCTTCTTCTTCCTACTGCTTCCATAACTTCATGCTAAACCCTAAACAGACTAAGTGTCGAGACAACCTGCATCTCTCCTACTTTTCCAAGTGGCTCACCAAAACAATCCACTTTTGCATGTGTTCGTTGGTGATGATGTAGTAAAACATCCATCTGTCAACACCATGCTCACACTCAAACCCACCAACTACATTGCTAACCTGACCATTCCCAAAAACTATGTGGGAAAAGGTTATGAACCTATGGTGAATTTCCTTCAAGCCCATCCTCTGAACTACGCAATGACTGCCTGTCCTTGTGTCATGTACCAGGAGATGGTTTATGAGTTCTGGTACACATGTTCTTATGACCCATCTACCAAAACCATCAGAGGAACCACACTCAATGGCACTCAAACCATTGAAATCACTACTGCTCTTCTCAGGAAAGTTCTTCATCTCCCAGTGGCTAACACTTATGACAAACCTCAGCCTGCGAATGAGCAAATGGGCAACCTATGACGCTTCTGTGGTGTAGCAGAACCTAAGGTGGGTGCTACCTTGTTCAGAAGGGATCTATCTCCTACTTACAGCTACCTCTTCGCCTTAGTGGTGATGAGCCTGAGCATCAAAGTTGGTTCTTTTGACCAGCTTAGCCGAGATGAGATTCCTATAGTTCTACAGTTTGTGGATGGGAGTACACTGAACATGGCAAGGTGGATTTTCCTGAATCTAAAGAATCTGGTGGAGTAACAACAACAACCAGCAGCTGTCAGATATCCAAGGTTCCTAAGCCTCATCTTCAAACACATCTGTGGTGAGCATCTGTATAACTCTCAACCTTTACTGACTTCTGCTGCATTCCCAGTTATTGGGAATAGAGTGTTTTATACCCCAATTCTTCGAAATGAAACTCCTCTGTCAACACCTATGAGGAGGTTACTTGGCTTAGTGGAAGGACCTTCTACCAAGAAGGTGGATCCAGTGACTACTCCCAAGGGAAAATCCAAATCAAGGCCTAAACTGGTGAAGAGGGCCTTGAAACAAACTAAAGCTGAGCCTGTCCGCAAGAAGGCTAATACGGCTAAGTCTGCCCCATCAGCCTCAGTGGCTGAGGGGGAGCACACTCCTCACCCTGGTTCATCTGTTGAACCTGAAGCCTTTATGGCTGGTGCCTCTGTGGCACCTGAGACCATGGAACAGGCTGACCTCCCTGTTCCTGACCAAGTCTCACCACCAGTCCAAACAGAACCTCTCATCAATTCTCCACAACATCCATCCTCCACTTCATCTCTCAAATCCTATAACAGACGCAAATCCATAGCCAAAAAGAGACCCTCCTCTCAAACTAGCCCCTTTGACCCCTCCCAACATGAGTCAGTTGACAAAGAAGCAACCCCTGCTGTATTTACTTATCCTATTTTGGGAGAAAGTGCAGCAAACTTGGAGCAAGCTTCACTCCAACATGAGTCCACCCTGAGTCAGCCTTGGCCCTCTGGTTCCTCCCAATAGGAACAAGTTGTACAAATGGAGACCACCACATTAACTGTCCAAGCCTCTCAACAGGCTGAAGACATTGAAAGACAGGAGCCCTCTCCACTCCACACTGAGTCCACACAGTCACCACCTCATACTTCTCATACACAGTCTGAGTCTGCACGAGGTGTCCAAGCTGCTGGAACAGAGCATCTAGCAGATCAGCCTCAAACTTCTGCTCCTAGTGATGCAGCTAATCCACACCCAACAGCTGTTGAAGGACCATCAACCCAAGCTGATGAACCTGAGGGAATAGAACATCCCTCGGGTAAGGCTGCTCCCCTAGTGCACATTCCATCATCAGCTTTTCACTACTGACGATGTTGAAATGCACATCTCATCTCCCTATGAAGAGCTTCCTAAAGACCAATGTACTACTGAGGGAACAACCCCAGATCTTGATGAAGGTGCTACAATACCATCAGCATCTGAAAGGCCACCAACTCCTACCATTTTACCTCATGATGCAGATACAGCCACTGCTGAAGGTCCTCTTGACCCTTCCAAGCTAGGCCATTTAACTGATGCCCAAGCTATGGAATTACTTTCTAAATTCTCCCTACCCTCACCTACTGATCCACATGCTCCTCAATCCTCAACATCACCATCACATTCCTCAGCCTCCACCCAATCCAAACAGTCAACCCATACACCTTCATCCCCCAAAGATCTATCTTTGAAGGACCAGCTGTCTGTGCTGACCAACAAAGTTGGCTCTTTGGAAAACTCTATGACCTCCATCCCCTCCCTCATTTCAGAATCTATGTCTGCCCAGCTTCCGAGGTTCCTTGATTCGTTCAGGACTTCTTTCCCAACCCCTGCTCCCTAAGCTGATCATTCTTCTCAGCTGCTTGCACTCACTGCACAGCTGCAACAACTATCCTCCACCCTCTCCTCAATTCTTTCTACCCAACAGGACTCTGTGTCCACACAATCCACTGTTTCCCAACAGCTGTCAGCTCTCGTTGACACTTGCTCAAACACTCTCCCTTCCACTTTGGCCAGCCTGAATACCTTAGTGGTCTCTCTATCAAATTCTGTGTCCTCAAACTTTGATGATATGCAAGATTCTCTTGAATTGAATCTTGCACGACTTCAAAGTTTGGTGTTCACAGCTTCTGACAGGGAAGCTATTGCTCAGCTATCATCCCTTGCCACTTCTCATCTTCTCTTCAAACCTGTATTACCCAACTTGCAGAGGTTAAGGACAATTTGGCTTTCTTAGTGTATACCCTTGTTGGTTCCAATCCTGCTGCCAAAACTGCTGTTACCCACCCTGCTGGATCCGTTCCTTCAGGCAGACCTGTTGTTGAAGGCTCTGTGCCATCTCCTTCAAAGATAGAGAAGTTATCTATCTTGAAGACCAAGTCTAGGGGGAGAAGTCTTCATCTCTCTCTAAGGAGAAATCAGCTTCAACAGGGCAAGCAACAGGTATTTCCAAATAGATCCTGTTGCAGGTGTCTCCAAAATTTTTGAAACTGCTCAGGCTACTCAGGTTGGATCTCCAAGCCCTGCACCATCTAAGGGGGAGGAATTCATTCCTGAGGACAGGTCAAGCAGAAGGAGACATATGATTTTAGAACAAATTGAAGATGAGGAGGAAGAGGAGACTGAAGCTGTGATAGCCACAACAGCAAATGGTAAGAGAAAAGCCTCAGTGGACACTGACTATCTCATGGCTGCTCAACTCAAGTTTGACAAAACATAAGCCAAAGAAATGGGTGTTGCATTGGACACCTATTATAATTTCAAACAAGAGCAGCTTGAGATCTTGGAAAGACAAAAGAAAGAAGAAGCCTCTGCCAAAGTTGCAAAGGCCATTGCATTAAAGAAGGCAAGAAAAGTTAAAATGCCCTCCTTGGATGTTCAAAGGAAACTGCTAGAGGCTGCGAAAGAGTCAGTGACTGAGAAGGAGGGAGAGAAAGAAAAGAGTGCAAAGGTCTTAGTGACCAAGTCAAAGCCTGCATCCTCCTCAGCAAGAGCTCAAGTACACTTTGACAACTTGGCAAGGAAGAAATTCTTCGATGTGGCCAAAAGAAGACTTGCCAAGGAAACAATTGTCAAAGCTGTCCCCATTTCAAAGAAAGTCAAGCAGTGGAAGATTCAGATAACCAGGCTATGTGCTGAGGGTCCAGAATTGGAAGCTTATGAATATGTTGATATTCCTTGCATGGCGTACAGAGAATGGGTTGAATTGGCAGTTGCCCTGAGTCAGTCAAAATCTGAAACTGCTAAGACTATCAGGGCATATGTCAAGATGCTAATGAAGAGAGTCAAAAACCTGGGCCTGATCTCTGAAGAGCAAATTAAGGGTACCTCAATGGTGGAAT
Source organism: Centrapalus pauciflorus (assembly GCA_020465985.1). Taxonomy (NCBI): domain Eukaryota; kingdom Viridiplantae; phylum Streptophyta; class Magnoliopsida; order Asterales; family Asteraceae; genus Centrapalus; species Centrapalus pauciflorus. The sequence goes on from JAANYP010006721.1 coordinate 69,150, forward strand.
CTAAAATTAAGCCCAGGAGAAAGAGGAAGGATACAGAGCTTCAAGATCTCCTAATGATGATCGATCAAGGTATTCTAGCTGTTGAAATCAAACGAGTAATCACAGCCTGCCCAGGGGTGTTGAGCCTGAAGAAGACAAGCTCATAGAAGAACCTGAGTTAGGGGTTTCTTTGTAGACCCCTTAACAAAGAAAATATTTTTTCCAGAGATCCTCTCATCTGCATAAGGTTGGTCTCAAGCAGCTCATAGCATCTAGACTCTCCAACTCTTTCAAGCAATCATCAAAATGGAGAGCAGCTATCTGGGAACAGCTTAAAGGCTTCTATGAAAGAGGAGAACTTCAACATCCTGACTTCATGTTTCTCAGACATAAAGTAGAAGAAATTGAAGAGACCATGGAGCACTTTGAACAATTGTTTGAAGAAAGGCCACTGCTTGAAGGTCCATCTATTGCTGAGTAGATGAAGAATGGAAGTTGTCTATAAGTTGGACAGGCTTGCCATTATTTGCTCCCATCATCAACAGTCCAATTTGTTAAAACTCTCTTTATTCATAAGTTGTACTTTATTACATCATTTGTAATATGTCTTTTTACATTAGTTGTAATTTACTTTAGTACATCAGTTGTACTTATGTGAAAACATGTGTTGTTTGTAATCAAAATCAGTGTATATATAAACTGACTTTTACTTTACTTCAATGTTGCAATTTCATTTCAGCAAATGTAATGTAAAAATATATAGAGATATTTGATAGAATCAGCTTAGACTGATTATTGCAAATAAGGGGAGATTGTTAGGCACAAAAAGGCCTCAGTCAAACCTGTTATACCTCTTAGGGGGAGATTACTAATCAAACCTGTTTGATGCACTTGAAGGTATAATTTAAAGCCTGTTAATGCCTTATTGAAACCTGAAAAGTGATTTGCAATATAAGTCAAAGTTGATTACCATGTTGCATTTGTTGCAACTAAGGCAGATTGTCCAAGCTGTTCTGTTCTGTTCTGTTGAGCAGGCTAGACATAAACTGTCTACGCTGCTCTAACCTGTTGAGCGGCTTGGACAGATTTTAAGTGTTCTGTTCTTTGTGAACAGAACCTGTTCTTTGTGAACAGACTAAACACTTTATGGAATATGTTTCCATGTCCACATGTATTGTCTTGGACCAAGAGATCAGTTTACAGAATCGAAGACAAAGTGGAAAAACAGAAGCTGTTACATGAAGAAAAAGTGGATATTTGAAACGGGTGACAGACATTTCTTATATCAAAATTGCCATAACAGAAGATGAAATGTTTAAAGTTGACATTCCTCTTTGGTTAAAGCCTTCTGCAATAGAGACAAATAAAGACAAATACTGCTTTGTCAGAACGTGCAGAAAAGTATTCTTGTCTTTTTAGAAAGACATTCCACTATCTCTACGTCCAATGAGGAAGCCTCACTGGGATTCTCAGTGAGAGTATAAAAAGAAGATTCTAAGGAATGTGAGATAACCAAGAGTGTGATATGAACGTGCAAAGAAGTGTGTTTTCATGCATGCAAAGTCTGCTTGAATAAAACAGTAAAGTGTGTCCAAGTTGTTCTTGTTCAAGTTGTCTGTCTGTTTGTCTTGTAATATCAGTGAGTTCATCTTTGTGAGTGTACTCATTGTAACTAGTCTGAGTGAGTCTTAGATTAGTAGTCTCTGTGGTTTCTGTCATCTCAGCTTGAACCATTCCGCAATTCAGGCTTGTTTGTAATTAACACTTGTTGATAATATACATACAAACATTGAGAAATTGTGTTGAAAATTCAAATAGTTGTATTCACCCCCCCCCCCCTCCCCCTCTACAGCTTAGAACAACATACTAGGTAAACCTTTTGGGATCTACATTATCAGATCTAATGGTTTGAACCGATAGTTGCAACTTAACTTGAATTTTGCGAATGAAGTCGATAATGATCTCAGCAGCATCGGACTTGGATCTCAGGAAGAATACCCATGTGTATCTTGAATAGTCGTCGACTATAATCAACACATATCTTTCCTTATTAATGCTCTGTACTCGCATAGGCCTGCACAAGTCCATATGTAGAAGTTCTAAAGCTCTAGTTGAAAAGTGTTCAACCTTTGACTTGTGAGAAGCTTGCACCATCTTCCCTTTTTCACATGCAGCACACAACTGCTCCTTCTGAAATCTGAGAGTTGGTAGCCCTTTGACTAACCCACCTTTTGCAAGATTGGTTAATTCTTTGAAGTTTAGATGGGAAAGACGGCAATGCCACAACCATGATTCTTTAGATGTTACCTTGAACAGTAAGCAAACATCTTTCTTCAGATTGATATTGGCTAAATCTATGGAGTACAGATTTGTATTCCTATTCCCGGCAAGAAATTCTTTCCCTTCCTCAGATCTAATACTACACCGATTAGCCTTAAAGTTGACTTCTAATCCTTTGTCGCATAATTGGCCGATAATGAACAAATTATGACCAAGACCATTAACATAGAAGACCTTTTGCATTGTAATTTTATCCTACTCCGGACTCTATTAACATTTGATCGGACAGAATTGATCATTCCCAAACCGTACCGTCCCACAGAATTTGTCAACAAAATTTGTGAGAGTTTCTCTCTGTCCGGTCATATGCGTTGAGCACCCGGAGTCAACGTACCACGCATGATTTACCTATAAAACGAAGAAATATGTGAGGTACCCACTTATAGTTGGGTACTTTGGAATTTGGTAAATCATATGGTAAGTCTTTAGACTTCTCAACAGATAATATCTTTGACTTTGGAACCCACTTTTTAACAGTATTTTTAGGTATCCATTTTTGTACAGTTCGTTGTGGAACTGATTTTGAAATTAGTTTCTTTGGCACCTTTTTCTGTTTAAAAGTAGAAACCCTATTCTTTGGTAACCATACAATTTTATCAGATTTACATACAGATTTAGCATTCAACACATGACAATGAGCAGAATTTAATGAAAGTAAATCAATGCGAGAGAATTTAGTACAGTGTTTATCAATAACTTTATTACAGACAGAATTATCTATGATAGGTACAGGTTTTGTTAGGCACAAAAAGGCCTCAATCAAACCTGCTCTGCATCTGAGGGGGAGATTATTAATCAAACCTGTTGATGTCTTTGAAGGTTGAATTTAAGGCCTGTTATATGCATTATTGAAACCTGAAAATGATTTGCAATATCAGCCTAAAGTTGTTCAATGTGTTGCATATGTTGCAACAAAGGCAGTTTTGCCCAAGCTGTTCAGTCTGCTGAACAGGCTGGACATAAACTGTCTACGCTGCTCTACACTGATGAGCTGCTTGGGCAGTTTACATAAGGTGGATAATTCTCAATGAACTGTCTACGCTGCTCCACAAACAGATAATTCTACATAAACTGTCTACGCTGTCTACGCTGCTCCACAACAGATAATTCTCCACAGCTGTTAGCACTCACTGCACAGCTGCAAAATGTGTCCACCTCCCTCTATTCTTTCACTACAACAGGACTCTGTGTCCTCAATGACAGCTATTTCTCAACAGCTGTCATCTCTCCTAACTTCTTGCAATACTACTCTTCCTTCTACTTTGGCCAGCTTGAACAACCTCATTAGCTCCCTTTCAAATTCTGTGTCATCAAACCTTGTTGATGTGCAAGATTCTCTCGAATTACATCTTGCACAGCTTCAAAGTTTGCTGTTCACCGAGTCTGATAGGGAAAATATTGTTAAGCTGACCTCCCTTGCTGATACCCAATCCTCTTCTCTTCAATCCTGTCTTACCCAGCTTGCAGAGGTGAAGGACAACTTGGCATTCTTAGTGAATAGCCTTGTTGGCCCCAGGCCTGCTGCCAAAACTGCTGGCAAGCCTGGTGACTTTGTGTCTTCAGGCAGACCGGGTGTTGAAGGTGTTGGTCCATCTCCTTCAAAGGGGGAGAAGTCGTCTGCCTCTAAGACTAAGTCTAAGGGGGAGAAAACTTCTTCTCCTAAGGAGAAACCAGTGCCTGCAGCACAAACTGGTCAACAAGCAGGAGCTTCAACAGGTACACTGGAGGGTGCCTCCCATGCTGCTTAGCCTACTCAGGTTGAATCTCCAATCCCTGCTCAATCTAAGGGGGAGGAAACTATTCCTGAGGGCAGGCCAAGCAGCAGAAGGAGGCATCTGATCTAAGAAGAAGAAGAGGAGGAGGAGGAAAGTCCTGAAGCTGCTGTCACTACAGCAGCTAAAGGTAAAGCAATAGCAGCAACTGATCCTCAACAGTAGAAAGCAGCAGAAATCCAATTTCACAAAGCCAGGGCCAAAGAAATGGGTCTTCCTATGCATAAGTATTTTGAGTTTAGAGAAGAACAGCTTCAAGCCCTGGAAGCTTTAAGAAAAGAAGAAGAGTCTGCAAAAGCTGCTAAGTCTTTTGCACTTCAAGAGGCAAGGAAAGTTAAGATGTCCTCTCTTGTTGTGCAAAAGAAAATTTTGGAAGCTGCTAAGGGATCAGTAGAGGAAAAGAAAGCTGAAAAAGAAAAAGGTGCTCAGGTCTCAGTGGCCAAAACTTCTGTACCTTCTGCAAGAGCTCAATTTCACTTTGACAACCTGGCAAGAAGAAAATTTCAAGATGTTGCTGATAGAAGGCTTGCTAAGGAGGCAATTGTCAAAGCTGTGCCAATTTCAAGAAAGGGCAGTCAGTGGAAGTTGAAAATAACCAGAATGGGTGCAGCAGGCCCAGAACTAGAAACATATGACTTCACTGATGTTGCGCAAATGGGATACAGAGAATGGATTGAGCTAGCAGTTGCTCTGAGTGAGTCTAAGTCTGAAACTGCCAAGACTATCAGAGCATATGTGAAGAAGCTGATTGAGAGAGTGAAGAATCTTGGCCTGATCTCCAAAGAAGTAAGTGAAGGTGTCTATGTGACACAACCAAAAATATAGGCCAGGAGGACAAGGAAGGACACTGAGATGGAACAACTCCTCATCCTGATAGAACAAGGTGACTATGCTATTGAGATGAAAGGAGTTGATCACAGCCTGCCTAGTGGAATTGAGTTTGAAGATGGCAAGATCATTGAAGAGCCTGAGCTGGGGGCATTTTTTGTAGATCCCTTAACTCAGAAGAAATGCTTTCAAAGAGCATCAGATCTATATAAGGTGGATCTGAGACAGCTTGTAGCTTTCAGACTTGCAGTTTCATTCAGGCAGTCAAGCAGGTGGAGAGCAGCTATCTGGGATCAGCTCAGAAGCTGTTATGAAAGAGGTGAACTTGAGGATCCCAATTTTATGATAATAAGAAGTGAGATTCGAGAACTTGAGGATACTAGAGAGGAACTAGAGAAGATGTTCGTAGATCCCCCTCCTTTGTGATGAAGTCCATCTGCCATCTGGGTAGGTGATGAATGGAAGTTGTCCATCAGTTGGACAGGCTTACCATTTTCTGCTCCTAACAAAAACAGTCCAATGTACATTAGTTGTACTTTATTTACATATGTTGTAATTTCCTTTTACATTAGTTGTAATATACATCAGTACATCAGTTGTACTTTTGTAAGAACATGTGTTGTTCTAATGTAATAAAAAATCAGTATATATATAAACTGATCTTTTACTTTATATTGATGTTGTAATTTTATTTCAACAAATGTAATGTAAAAATATATAGTGACTTTTGATAAGACCAGCTTAGACTGGTTATTGCAAATAGGGGGAGATTGTTAGGCACAAAAGGCCTCAATCAAACCTGCTCTGCATCTGAGGGGGAGATTATTAATCAAACCTGTTGATGTCTTTCAAGGTTGAATTTAAGGCCTGTTATATGCCTTATTGAAACCTGAAAATGATTTGCAATATCAGCCTAAAGCTGGTCAATGTGTTGCATATGTTGCAACAAAGGCAGTTTTGCCCAAGCTGTTCAGTCTGCTAAACAGGCTGGACATAAACTGTCTACGCTGCTCTACACTGATGAGCAGCTTGGGCAGTTTACATGTGTTCTGTTCTTTGTGAACAGAACCTGTTCTTTGTGAACAGGCTAAACACTCTATGGAATGTGTTTCCAAGTCCTCATGTATTGTTTTTTACTACAAGATCAGTTTACAAAGTCGAAGACAAAGTGGAAATCAGAACTCCTTAGCTTGCCCAAGCTGTTCTGCTACATGAAGACAAAAGGTTATTTTAAAAAAGGGTGACAGACCTTTTTCTTAAATCAAAATAGGCCTTTACAAGGAAGAAAAACACAAAGTTGACATTCCTTATTTGGTTAAAGGCAATGCAAGAGTAGACAAAGTGAAAAGACAAAAGTTCTGCACATGTGAAGACAAGTCTGCTTTTCAGAAAGGTGCAGAAAAGGTTATGTTGTCTTTTCAAAAAGACTTCTCCTTTTTCATCTCGTCCAATGAAGAAGCTTCACTTAGATCCTCTGAGTGGGTATAAAAAGAAACTTCCAAGGATTGATCGATTAAGCCAAAAAAAGCTAAGTGTTGAAAACAAGAGTGAACGTGCATTCAAAGTGTGTCTTTCATGCATGCAAGTTTGCTTGAATAAAACAGTATTCAGTGTCTAAGCTGTTCTTATTCAAGCTGTTCCTCAGAGTCTTGTAAACACAGTGAGTGATTCTTAGTGAGTGTATTCATTGTAATTAGTTTAAGTCAGTCTTAGACTAGTTAGATATACTGTTGTATTTGTCATCTCAGCTTGAACCTTTCTGCATTCAAGCTTGTTTGTAATTAACATTTGTTAATAATACATACAAACATTGAGAAAATTGTGAGTAGTTTTTAAAGTGCTGTATTCACCCCCCCCCCCCTCTACAGCTTAAAGCTATACACTTGGGATATCTTTTGGGACCTACAGGTTTAATTGAAGGATCTGATCTGGTTGAATTTTGCTATCAGGCTGATTTTTCAGTTTTATTTTAAAATCTTTTATTTCATCCTGAAACTTTTCATTTTCAGACTCAAAAGTTTTAATTTTCAATTCAAGATCAGAATTGATCTTTTCAAGAATTGAATTTGGTATATATGGCTTTTTAGTATAAGTAGTATTTTCAGACAAATCCTTCTCAGAATAAGTCTGAATATACTCTTCAGAAATGCAAGAATTTTGATAACTATCATTTAATCTGTTATAATCTACGGTATTTTGCATTTTACCTATTCTCAACCTTTTTAAATCTTCACCTGATTCTACTTCATCTGAAGCTTTCATAAAAACTATTTGTAATCCTAAATTCATATATCTAACATCATATATAGTTGGTGAACATGAAATAGCTTTTGTTAGATATTTAGGATTTGTCCAACCTATACCTGATTTTGAATTATAAAATTCGGTATCTTTAGGTTGATTCAAATATATTGTTTGATCTGTTTGACCTCTTTTAATAAACTCATCTTCCAAACATTTAATTTTCTCATATAGTTTCGTTCTTTCATCAAATATTGAATGGTATTTCACAAAATAACTTGATGATTTTAACTCGGCTAATTTCAGTTTTTCTTTTAGGTCAGATATATTGTTGTTCAGATTTTGAATTTTACTTTGAAGTTCATTGGATTTATGTTGTAAATCTGAAACTGCTCTTAATGCTAATGTCTGATCCTTGGAAAATTCTAATACTAATGCATGTTCTTGACATTATTTATTTTCCAATGAATGGACATTTTTCTTTTCGGCTTTTAAGGATTTTTCAAATCTTTTTAGCATGTAAGCCATTTGAGTAAGTTTCTGTTCAAGCACACAAAAGTTATCATCATCTGAATCAGAATTAGATTGTACCTCGGGTGAATCTGAAGTTTCTGAGGCATCTGTATCTGATCCATCAACTGCTTGATCTTTACTGCATCCTGTTTCTCCAGATGCCATCAATACCATCTCCTCTCTTAGTTCATTGTCATAATCAGACTCCTTTGGCTCTTCAGTTTCCTCATCTGTCAGTCCTACCCAAACCTCATCCTCAGCTAACATAGCAGACTCACTGGGTTCAGAATCATTGAACACTTTATATTTCAGACAGATATGGGCATTTTCGTCTAGAATATCTTCATCTTTGGATAGTTGGATCCAGTGATCATCTTCAGCCATCAATGCCTTCCCAGCCTCTTTTTCTTTCGCCAGCAGTGCCTTCCGAGTTTAATATTCAGATGTCTTGACAACTGGCAATCTGCATTCTCTGGCAAAGTGGTCTGGTTTGCCACAGTTTTTACATTTTTGATCTGCATCTTTCTTGGCTGGTTTATCAGTCTTCCCATATTTCACAACCTTTTTGCCACTGCTCTCTTCAGATTTTTCATATATGTCTTTCTTTTCATACTTCCTTGAGCCTGTCTTGTATCTTATCTTATTGTTTCTCGGCTTGCGGTAGAACTTCTTCCGAAATGCCTTTTTCAGCAAAGCCATCTGTTTCTTTATCTCTTCAATCTCAGAATCAGTTGAGGAATCAGTTGAATCTGAAAATGATGAACAGCTGCTCAACACAACCCGTTTTTCCTTCTTCATCTTGTACTTATATTTCTTGTCAGCCAGGAAAGCTAGAGGATCAACGGTTGCCTTTTTTTGCCTGTTTCTTTTTTGACATTTTACTTAAAACAACTTCTTGGTAGTTGTTAAGGTTCTCAAAAACTATATGGAAGTCCATGTCGTCAATTTCTTTTGTTTGCTGGATGATCATTGTGTATTTATCGCATTCAGGATTCAGCACATTTAGTAATTTGACATTTATATCCAGATTGGATTTTGTCTCTCCATTCCTTTTCATTTCACTCACCAGATTGACGACATGGACTTTTCATTTCATTAGACTGTTTCTGGCTCTATTCGTTGCTGCTTTGGCTGAACCGCGCATCAGTTTACATACCTCATCCCAGATGGATTTGGCTGTTTCTGTATTAGTCAGACTGATATATATGTTGTTCGGGATTGAAATCAGCAAGAGCTTTCTGGCAATTTTGTCCCTTGACTTTCTTCGTTTTTGTGCTTCAGTCAGATTTGTGACCTCTACAGTTCTTTCCAGGATAGGAGGGTTGCCAGTTGGTACAGCTGGAATGGTTTCAAGAAAAACAGTTGGTCCCTCATTCAGGGATTTCAACATCTCCTCAGATAGGTCATGGAAACTAATGAATTCTAGAAATCGTTCCCTCCATTGAACATATTCACCTCTGTAGAGAATAGGAGGTTTGGTTTCCGACCCCATGGCTAGTGCATCTTTCGACATAGTGACTGGTTAAAAAGAATCTTCCAAGATCTTTTAAATGGATTTTGACTAAATCTGAAAGGAATATGAAAGATTGATCAAACTTTTGATAAGTTGATCAAACTCGAACTAAGATGAGTGAAACTTGATTTGTATGGGATCAAACTCGAACTAAAATGAGAGAAACTTGATTTGTATGGGATCAAACTCGAGTGATGAATAATACAACTCAAATGGAAGAGTTATACAACTCGATCAAAGGGAAGGATCAACTTGAATGAGTAATAATGAAACTCGAATCATAGCTTATCAAACTCGAATCCAAAAAGAATCAAACAAATGATTAGTAATGAAACTCGAATGACAATTTGATGAAACTCGAATGACACAGTACTAAAACTCGAATGAACAGTCAAGCAACTCGAATGGACTTGACTTGTGTTTGATTATACTCAAATTATTTGTGTTAAAACTCGAATTAACTTGAATTTCACTTGTCTTTTGTTTAATAAAACTCGAATGATATTTTAATCAAGCTCGAATGAGTTTAAAACCAACTCGAATATGTTTAAACAAACATGAATGAATGTTTAAACAAACTCGAATGTCTGTTTGGTTCAAGTTGATGTTAACTTATATCCAACTCGGTTGAAACTAATTTTCAACTCGATTATAACATTTTCCAACTCGATTATATCTAAGTTCCCACTCGATTGGAACAATTTCCAACTCGATTAAAACAACTTTCAACTCGATTAAAACACTTTCCAAGTCGAGTAAAATACCTTTCCAACTCAATTAACAAATGATCTTCAATCCATTTCGAGTTTTACCATTTTTGAAACTTTTCAAGTCCAGATTTCAAAATTTTCAATAAAACACCACTTTTACTTATTTCATATCAAAATGCTTGTTTCTATCAAGAACAGTCAAGAACAACCCCGTTTTTCAAAAATCCATAAAATCAACAGAACTTTTTGTGTGTTCTGAATTACATTTTGAGTAATCAATCTATTCGTCTTTTTAAACTAGACCTTCAATCCAATTTATACAATCAAACACACACTAAATCAAAAACCGTAAGGGTTTTTCTGAATTTTCAACTTTTCGATGAAACAGTGGGTAAAAAAATTCAGAAAATTTCAAAATCAATCAAAAAATTGTCATTTCTGTGCTCTGATACCAATTGTGAATTCAGTTTAATCAATCATAAACACAATATCAAACAAAAAGAACATAGAAATACTAACCGAATGATTTCTTTGCATAAATGAGAATTACAATCTGAGAGAAGAATGAACGTACATTGTAGCCCTAATTCCGTACAATACAATTCCGTGCAAGATTGAATGTCAGATTCAGATTCGTACTTTTTACAGAACAATATTCACTATTTATACAAAAAGTCATATCTATGAAATAATTACAAATCAACCCCTAGACTAATTATTTTCATCAACTAAAATTTTCCAACAACAAAGATCTGGAATTGGAAGCTTGCACAGACTCGAATTATGGAGGGTGCAGCTTGAATAGAAAGTCAACAACAGGAGGTTGTCAGTTCCTAGGAGGGAGACTGGTGTCCTGGCAATGCAAGAAACAAACTTTGGTAGTCGTATCAACATGTGAGGCCGAATATGTAGCTGCGGGGAGTTTTTGTTCACATGTTCTGTGGATTCAAAAACAATTGCGGGATTATGGTTTGACTTATACTCATACTCCCATTACCATAGACAATCAATCCATGATCGCCATAACCAATAATCCGGTAAAGCACAATAAGACTAAGCATATAGACATTCGTCATCATTTTATTTGTGACTGTGCTGAGAAAAACCTGATAAAATTGGTAAAAAGTTCCAATAGAAGACAACTATGCGGATCTGTTCACAAAATCATTTGATAGATCGCGCTTTGAGTTGTTAGTCCAACTAAATGGAATGCGAAATCCAGAGTGACCTGGCCTCAGTAGATAATTTTTCTTTTAATTTTTTAAGTTTTAGTTTGTATTATTAGTTAATTTACTTAAAAACAAAAAAAAAAGAGAGAAAAAAGCATGAAAAATTTAAAACAAAGAGAGAAGTCTTAGAGTCCAAGTTTCAACATAACGAGTTTTAGCAAAGTCTACAAAACTCTAAGTGTTAAACTTTCACACATAATGCACTATAAAATCTCGGTGATGTACATGTTCATGTTCTGATGTGTTAGTAGGCACAAAACATAAAGTTTTTCCTAAAAGCTAATAAAACAATCAAGAAATTTTCATATGTGTAACTAACTTAGACGTATGACCAATAGGTCTTAACTTCTGTGTTAGAGGCTCACATACAATAATTATGAATGAGGTATGTAAATTAGTCTGAGGGATGTATCGCTTCATCAAAATACATCTTAAATAAAGAGCAAGTATGAGACGTAAGGAAAGTCAAGACATGTCGCTTTGTTGTACGTAAGTACAGACCTTTCACCGCTGTTTTCACTTAATATAGTAAGATATGTCGCTTTTTTGTACGTAAGTAAGGACCTGTCACCGCTGTCTTAGCTAAATAAAAGAAGTATGCTCTACCCTAAGACAAACTAAGATGTATGTAAATACAGAATTGTGTCTGACGTTTTCCTTTTAAAGATGATTTGCGAATACCAAAAAGTCATAATGAGTGTATGTCTGTCTTGATCACAGAAGTATGTCTAAGTGTGGGACACGTAAGGTAATTTCTTGATAAATAAAAAGGCCAAAAGAAAATTCTAAGTGTTGCGTGTTTAAGTGGACAAGCATACCGACAATCGACATGGTGTATATGTTACGTCAAACAATAAAGGGATGTTAAAAATCCAAAGTGTGAAAGTGCAACACCTAAAAGTGCGTTGGCAAAGCTATCTGATTGGACCTTCTATGACTCTCTCGCAAAAAGATTTAGTTAGTGTTATTTTATTTTTATTCTTGCAATTTAGTTTTATATTTACTTTATTTTATTTTAATTTATTTTACTTTAAGTTTACCAAGAAAAATTTTAAATAAATAGGATCGAGGTCAGATACTAGGATGCATTTTAGTTGGAAAAACAAAAGATGCGTGATAATTGTTTGCTTAATGTGGAGTGTTCCGTAAAAAAGTTGAAAAACGTTGCGTTGGAAATTTTTCAAAGTTTTTCAAAATTTGAACTTAAGTTCATGAAAATTGAAGTCCGTACGAACTTATGAGAATAAGTTCGCACGAACATAAGTTCGTTCGAACTTAAGTCACTTAAGTTCGTAGCACATTAGGCGGGCTATTAAAAATGCAAAGGCTTTAATTCATTCACCTACTCACGAACTTATACTCAGCGATCACGAACTTAATAGGGCGATTACGAACTTGTCGATCTTTCACGACTTTGTTTTTGTTACACGAAGATCCTACTGTTCCAACTCGAACTTATCAACTATTCACTTTAGGTTTAACTCTAAACAAGAAAGTAAGTGATATTTGGGAGTTTGAATAGTTTTTATCGTGTCTTTTAAGTTTAGATAACCGAAATACATAGGGTTACAAATCCTAAGTTTAATGCTATAAAACTTAAAATAGAACCTCAATAAACTCGATTAGAACCTTTTAGGACTAGATTCATGGATCAATTAAGTCTAAAAAGTGTTAAAATCAGGAGTTTAGTTGTTAAAGTGCCGACCACGAACTTGTTCATCAAGAACAAGTTCGTAAGAACTTAATTCAAAATATCTACAAGTTCGTACAAACTTATTCAGAATAAGTTCGTGTGAACTTACAAATCAGTTCGTAGGTCTCTAAGTTCATACGAACTTATCTAAGTTCGTGTGAACTTATTTGGGTTAAAAAATTCAGTTTTTCAAATTTTAACTGTTCTTTGCATGTGCAAGTATGGCAGACCGTGCTTTTGTCAACAAGCATAATATGATGGTCAGTATTGACCTCCAAGCACTAGAGGCGGGGCAATACAGGGAAATTCTTGAGTTTTTAACGCGATCTCGCGTTGTGTATGCACTGACTCACAGTCCGACTCTTATGATTCAGTACATTCGATAATTTTGGAGTACTCTACACCTAGATACTTCAGTAATGCCCCAGGTTCTTCGAGCTACAGTAAATGGCCATGCAATTGCTTTCTCCGCTGAAGATCTGAGAATGATTTTGCATTTGGGAACTAAGGCACAGGAAAACGGTCCGATTGACTTTCCAGCTCCTCTACTACAGGGAGCTTTTCAACGTATGGGGTATGTACAGGATTTGGCCAAGCCATCCCATGTTAAAAGTGGGCTGATAGGGCAATGGAGATATTTGATGCATGTGTTGCTCTTGTGTCTAGTTCCCAAGAAGGCAGGGTTCGATGTGATGACATCCAAGTTACAATCAGGGATGATCTCACTAGTATATAACAAGTCGTACAGCTTCTCGAGCTTCTTTTTTGCTGAATTTATTCATCAGATTATGGTCCTAGTCGAGAGCGATTCTTGCTGTATCATTGGTTTGTAATTATGATAATTCGTCACTTCTTGCCGGACTTGCCACTGTCTCCTGAAGTGGTTGTCATCGCAGGGATTGAAAAGAGAATTTTCGCGGACTGTCAAAGTCATAGTCAGCGTAGAGCTGAGAATGTTCGCTCGCAGATTACTTCCACTGTTCGGAGCTCTGCTTGATCCCAATTACGTTGCTCCAGATGAGGATGAGCAACAGGGTCCAGAAGCAACTGTCCAGCAAGAAGCAGCTGCTCCAGTGCAACGACAGCAGATTCCGGCTCCTGTAGCAGTGGTTCCCCCACCAGTCATTCGAGCTGATCCGAGGCAGGAAGCTCTGGAAGATATTTTTACTCATGGGAGAGCAGCTCAGCAAGACGTCACAGAATAAGTAATTCAGGATCTTCTTCAACCTCATGACGCTCCAGGAAATATTTTTGAGGATATTGACAATTATCAGCCTGAACAATCCAATGTGGCTATTGAAACTGATTCAGAGACAGATTCCGAGAAAGCCAGTGACGTCAGGGAGGCAGCCAATCCTTCAACGACTCTTGGTCGTTACGGTTCTAGAGTCATTGTGACGCCACAGACTGAACAACAACAGTCTTGGCATTTACAAGATGAAGAGGATGATGCAGCAACGAGTCAGATTAAGACGCTTTGGTTGCATGGCATCAACGGGCAGAGCGACAGCGTCTAGATCAATCCATGTCTTCCACCTCAACCGCCATTCAACCAGAAACCACCACAACCACTCCATCCACATTCACATCCGCCGACAACCAAACCCTTCTTCAACTGAAAGCTCAAGTTGATGTCCAGACAGTCCAAATACTTCAACTAACAAGGGTTGTTTACAACAGCATAATGCAAGTTTGGATCAGCTAGTGGCAGACCAACAACAAAAAAATTGCAACCCTTGAGGTCATTTTGGAAAAGCTGCTGGAAGATCGTGCAACTCTGGGGAGAGTTGTAGATAGGATAAGTTGAGGAAAAGTCGGAGGGACGATGAAGGAGACGACCCTAGTGCGAGAAAAGATAGTGACCTAGTAGATCTTTCTCAACAACAGACTGCTCAGCTTGCTGATCCGCAGGGGGAGCCTGAATCATCAGGCACTGACAAGGGTAAAGGCAAGGCTCTCGAAGCTACAGAGATTATTGAAGAAGAAATTATTGGAGCCTTGACCGGATTGGATGACGAAGAAATAAGATTTGATTTTTAGGAATATCTAGATCAGGAAGATCTCGAGGAAGGTAAGTTTATTCCTGAGGATATAGCTGATTGGAAGTCTGATGATGAGATAATGGTAGATGCAGATGATGAAGTTGATGAGGTGGTTATTCAGAAGCAACCTGTCACAGAGCTATACGAGAATGAGAATCAGAACGTGATAGACCTTGATATGCTAAGATCTGCATGAAATGATGAATCAAAATCCGATATGCCTGAACGGGAGCTGACTAAAGAAGAGAAGAGGAAATGGTGGTTTAGAAAAGAAGAGTAGAAGACAAACTTGGCAGTAAAGAAGAAGATGAGGCTGCCAAGTCCAGGAAAGTTAACAGGTGGAATTCTTAGCTAGTTCTTCGATAAGGAACTACAGCTTTTCATTCTAAAAAGAAGAGACGGGCTTCAGTACTTGAGAAGAAGGCTCAAAGACTTCAATTCATTGCCTAAGTGTGAGGTAAAGGAGTTGGCCTGAAAGGAGCTCATAAACCTAGGAGATGACCCGTATGCTGAAGTTATTGCCAAAATTATCAGAAAAGAGGGTAGATCTGGAAGGTTTGTAAGACTGACACCAAGGATAGGGAAAAGGGTCATGGACGAAACCAGAATAGATCCTTTGACTGGCAGGCCATGGATCAAAATGTACTACACACCCGTTAAGTGCATGAAGAAGGTCCCATTAAAGAGTATGCCACAAGATGTTTTGAGTAACTTGAAGTGGTGTTACTTTGATAATGAGACAGTTGAGGCAGTAATGGAGGTTAATGATGATAATGTCATTTTGAAAGTATATGATCCCCTGCATCTAGTAAATCTCTCTCAGGGTGACTTGCAGGAGCTTCATGAGCAGCCTATTTACTTTCATGAAGGTTGGAGCTCAGAAGGCAAGAAATACCAGAGAGTGGTTAAACTTTGTGTTTAGCAAGGTTTGCATGTAGGTAGTAATTTAAATAGGCCTAGTTCTATAGATTAATGAAAATACACTAGAAGCTATCATCAAGGAGGAGTCTGTTGGTACACCCAGTGTGACGATAGCAGTCTAGTTTTTGAAATAGATAGGCTTTATTAATATAAGTCATGATTGTTTGTTCATATTTATGTCTTAAGTTCATGATTGTGTATTGTGTTAATATTTGCATGTTAAGTTCATGATTGATAGATAAGTTCATGAGATATGAACTTATGAAGACATGTCAGGATCTAAACTTAACTACCTAAGATTAACTGAGTTGAATTGATCAGAGTGTAAACCAATACTCTTGTATTCAATCAAAGTCTAATTAAGAAGTTTGCGGAATAACACTTAATTATTTTGATAAAAGCTTTCAGAATTAATAACAAATAAACACAAGTAATAATCAAAACTGCTTGTATTGCTGAATCAGAATGATTACAATCACCTCTAATCTGTTTGATTAGACGAAGAACACAAATTGTTCTTAGGGTTTTACAACCTTAGAGGCTTATGAAAACTTAAACAAAAAGCAATTACAAACTTGAATACGCAGAAACTTCTAATACAATAGAAAAACCTATTCTATGTATTTCTAATGCTTTCTGATTTGTTTCCTTCAAGGACTCTGACTTCTCTGATAGTAGATATGCTAAAATCTTCATGTAGATATCTTTTCCTGAATATCAGCACTTTCTGTTTATGAAACCGTTTAGCAGTTTGAATCTCTTAGCAGTCTGAGCAGGGCAGCTTGAGTGAAATTACTCTGGCAGCATGAACTTTTACACTAATAGCTCGAGATTCTTCAACTAGCAGCATGAACTTTGTACTTACATAGAAATTCTACTAACAGTATGAGAAGTCTAACTAACAGTTTGAACTACTTAGAATATTTCCCAACAATCTCCCCCTAACTTAAATTCTTTACACAAGACTTTAAGTTCTATACAAATAAGGAAATACAATAAGTAAATTGTTATTTACAAACCAAAGCTTTCAAAAACTTACAACTGTGCAAGTTTCTGATTGACAGCTTTCAAAAACTCTCTCTTCAAATCTTCTCTATCACAGTAAATTCTCACTGACCTCATTTGAAGTAGCATAGCCTTTGGAAGATCAAAGAATTCAAAATTTAAGAAAATGCAGAATCCATTTGCAAACCTGATTCTGTAAGTCTTTGATTTGACAAACAGATCAACTTGTACAACTTTCATCTCCTTGGCATCTTCTATATCCTTCCTTATTGATTCTGGATCAAAAATGCTTTGTAGATCTTTAATAGCTTGCTTTACTTGTGGGAGGGAAGATCTGACTTGAGTAGCAGTCCCAACTTGATGCATCCTTGTAAGCTCGTCTCTTGTCATCCCTTGAGCCATATGCATTATACTTTTGTACTCTTCCTCAGGACCGGTTTCTCTTCTTACTACAAAATGATATCTTAAGTCAATGTTATCCATTGACTTAGCATACCAATAAGTAATAAGAGGTTTTGAGAAATCATGCTGGTCAAGGGAATTCTCTATTTCCATTACTTGTTGAAGTTGATGCTCAAAAATCACCCTTTTGACCTGATCAAGCTTTGCTTGTGAGATTGGCTCTGGTTGAGGAATAGGAGCAACAACTTGAACAGACAGAGCAGGATCACTGGCAGCAGCTTGAACTAAAAATTTTGATCTTTGGACTTCTTGGGAGACTTTGGCTACCTTACGTTTCTCCATTTCCTTATCATGGATATCATGCAGCCTTTCTGTGCTCATGGATTGAGCCATCTTCTTTGGGATACCAGCTGCAAAGGCAAAATTTATCAGGAATCTTCTATGCTCAGCCTTTGAGTGTCCTATTGGCATCTTCCTTTTTCTTTCACCTTGCTTGACCACAAACCCTCTTAGGTAGTCTCCTAAGGTTTCATCATCTTGCATTGGGGCATGGATTTGCTGGTCTAAATCTTTATCTTGTTCTTCTGCTAACTTTCTGGCAATCTCAGCATCAAAGGCAATCTGGGCTTCTTTGGTAGAAAATTTGTGCTTTGGAGACTCTATAAGAATGCCCTTGTCCTTATCTTTTGTAGCAGAAGTTGTAGCTTGGACTGAACTTATGGGAGCTTGAATACCTTCTCTTATAACAACTCTAGTTGCTTTTGAAGAAGCAGCTTGAGTTTCTAGGCTAACAGCTTGAGAAGCTGTTGGAACTGTTAGCCTAGATTCTTGAACTGTTGGAGCTGCTTGGACTGATTCTGTTGGAGCTGCTTGGACTGCTTTAGGGATCTCCTGATTCTCCCCCTTTTTGGAAGCATTGGTTTGGTCAGGAGGACCTACAACCTTTGCCACTTGGGTTTGAATCAAACGCTCTAATTGAATGATCTTGTTTCCACAGAGGGTAAACCCTTTATGGAGATAATCCATTCTCTGATTTTGAGCCGCTTCTGCCTGCCTGAGTGCAATGATTTGTGCCCCCTGTGCAGCAATGATAGACTGATGATATTCCAACATTGCTACAACAGGTTGCAGCTTAGGATCCGTTAATAACATAAGTTGCAGACTAGCCTCAAGATCAGCAAACGTATGTGGTGCTTGTGATCTATCACTGGCATGAATACCAGAGGTGGAAACCTCTGGGCCCCTCTGTTCTTGGTACTGGGGACTTCCAGCTGGTGCTTGCACACCTGCTGTTGCCATGGGTGTGGTCTTAGAGATGTTGGCACTGTCCTGTGCCTCTTGTGCAGAAGCAACAGTAGTACCAGCCACAGAACCCATATGGACTATCACTGGTGAGATGTCCACCTCCTGATTGAGGTTGGGAGTGTCCTCAATGGGTACCCTTTGGATATTCTGTGCAGAAGTGTCCTCCTGCACAGGGTTATTTGGCTCTTTTATGAGGCTGAGGAGGCAGGAGCTCCTGGACCTCTTTTCCTTTTGTATAGTTGGAGAGGAGACGTGGGCTTAACAAAAGGAACAGATGGTATTTGAGTATCATGAGGAGTGGGTTGGGGTCCTGGGAGTGAAGCAGTAGTGTTAGGCTGAGCCTGCTCAGGACCCTCTCCTCTGTTTCTTGGAATGATGTTCATCATTGCATAAGGCAATGGAACATCTACACTCAAAAAATTGGCTCTTGGCTTTAAAAGCCTTTTTATAGAAGATAGTGAGTGCCTATGGGAAACATGTATCCTCTTATGTATATTAAAATCTGTGCAAGTTTTTGCAATTATCTCTGCCAAAAATCTAGGATACATAAAAAATTTCCCATTCTTTAGGGAATGATGCCTTAACATCCCCTGAAAAATCATATTTGAAAAATTGAACTGTTGGCCTGTTGAAAAGCACACCAAGGCAGTGGCAATGTTTGATGAAAATTCGGACCAACCAGTTCTTTTAGGGCTAATACACTGCTGAAAAATGTGCACAAGATATTTCCATTTAGGAGAAAAATGTGCTTTAAAGAAAGTAAAAGAATCAGCAGGACCCCTATATCCAATATCATAAAGACCAGTATGTAACTCATTAAGGGATAGGTCTGTTATACCTGAGGCATCTTGAAGATGCAGATGGTTTCGAATGGATTCCTCAGTTACTGTGATGGGAGAGCCATCGATTTTGGATACCAGAGAAGGAACTCCATTGATGGTTTTTACAGAAGCACGGTTCCAGAACTGCTCAATATGAGAGATGTATATGGTGGGATTGATATTGAGGGCATGATTGATATGGGAACTTCGAAGGAATTCCATTATGTCATGGAACGGTTCAAGATCAGCGTGTTTGAGAGAGTAGGTTAGACAGTTATGTTCTTTGACGAACTCCATTGAAGATCAATCGGAGATTTTAGGGTTTTCAGTGATGTGCGTGGGAATTGTTTCAGAGAATCAAGAAGGGTTCAAGAAGATATTTTTGCAACTGGTAGTTACAATGGAACGAAACTGGAATCTTTAAAGGTTTTGAAAATATCTAAACCCGCGCACACACTTATGGAAATGACCAAATTACCCTGCACACTTTGACAGATCAAGTGAAACAACTAACAGTCCGAGAAAATGAACTAGCAGCTTGAGAAAATACTCAAGCTGTTAGTTGAAAATTAGGCGACTGTTAATGAAACAGTGACTCCCCCTTAATCAAGCATATGTACACAGAAAAACAAATTAATCCATATTAACCATACCAATATTTGATACTAGGAAGGTGAATCTTCCTACATCAAATGGTTTTGTAAATAGATCAGCTAACTGATCATCAGTGTGAATTTTGGTAACTTGGATTAATTTCTTCTCATTGCAATCCCTTATAAAATGAAATCTAATTTCTATATGCTTGGTTTTGAGAAATTTCATTGGATTTTGTACAATGCAAATTGCACTTGAATTGTCAATATAAATGGGAGTGGATAGGAAATTCATACCATAGTCTCTCAGTTGATTTTGAATCCACATCACTTGGGAGCAGCAACTTGCAGCTGCTACATATTCTGCTTCAGTAGATGATGTGGAGACAGTTTTTTGCTTTTTGCACTGCCAAGAGACCAATCTTGTTCCCAAGTATTGACATCCACCAGTTGTGTATTTTCTGTCAATATTGCATCCTCCATAATCACTGTCAGAATAGGCTGTTAGTTCAAGAGGAGAGTCTTTAGGATACCAGAGGCCTAAATGTGGTTGGCCTTTGAGATATCTAAAGATTCTCTTAACAGCAACCAAATGGGAATCCTTTGGAGAGCATTGAAACCTAGCACACACACAAACAGCAAACATAATGTCAGATGTAGAAGATGTTAGATACATAAGAGATCCTATAAGAGATCTGTATAAATGAATGTCCACATCTATGCCATCTTTGTCTATATGGAGCTGCTTGTGAGGATCCATTGGAGTACTTGCAACTTTGGTGTCTTGATACCCAAACATTTCCAGTATGTCTTTAACATACTTTGATTGACTGATGAAGAGACCAGTGGGCTTCTGCTTGACTTGCAATCCTAGAAAGAAAGTGAGTTCTCCCATTGAACTCATTTGAAACTTTTTATGCATTAATGCCTCAAACTCTTTGCATAGACAATAATTTGTTGAGCCAGATGATGGCGTCAACATAGATTTGTACAAGCAGAATCTCAACTTTGATGGACTTAGTGAAAAGTGTCATGTCCAGAGTGCCTCTCTTGAACCCATTCTGTAGAAGGTATGATGACAGAGTGTCATACCATGCTCTGGGGGCTTGATGGAGTCCATAAAGAGACTTGTCTAGCTTGTAGACTCTGTCTGGATACTTGTAGTCCTCAAAACCAGGAGGCTGACACACATAGACCTCTTCTTCAATTGTGCCATATAGAAAAGCAGACTTCACATCCATTTGATACACTTTAAAACCTTTAAAGCTTGCATAGGCCAAAAACAGTCTGATGGCTTCAATTCTTGCCACTGGAGCAAAGACATCCTCATAATCTATGCCTTCTTCTTGAGTGTACCCTTCTGCTACTAGTCTTGCTTTGTTCTTGATGACTATCCCTCTCTCATCTTTCTTGTTTCTGAACACCCATCTTGTACCAATGGCTCTCTTCCCTCTTGGAAGATCAACAAGTGTTCATACATTCTGAATCTTGAATTGTAGCAGTTCATCCTGCATTGCCTCAATCCAGGATGAATCTTTCAATGCTTCTGATGCCTTTTTAGGTTCTAGCTGAGACATGAAACAGGCATGTTCAAAGGCAGCTAGACTGAATTCAGGAACTGCTTGTTCAGCAGCAGCAGTCTCATTTTGAACCATTTTCCTTGTTTGCACAGGAGTACGTGGATCACCCATTATTTGATTGAGAGGATGATACTTGTGAACTCTGAGTGTAGGCTCTCTTTCTGTCTGGAAAGAATATCCTAGATTTGTATCATCTCCATCAGGGCCAGAGGAAGGTTCAGCTTCTGGAACAGCTTGACTTGAATCTGGGACTGTTTCCCTTTGTGTTGGAGCTGTTCTCTCAGGACTTGGGAATTGCACTTCAGTGTCTGGATTTGAATCATGTGAAGCATTCAGAACCCCTGGAGGGTCACAGGACAGAAGTGGTATAGTTGTATACTCATCTCAATTGTTTGAATCTGCAGCAGTTTGAAACTTTGTGCCAACAGCTTGAGAATTTGTATTGACAGCATGAGAATTTGTGTTGACAGCTTCAATTCTGTTTGCATCAGCTTCTGCAATATACTCAACAAAGCTCAGAGAATTTGTTAGGGAATCTAAATCAAACAACCAATCAGGACCAGTGCCTTTGACATTTGCAGTATTTTCATTAAATTCAACATTGGCACTTTCTTCAATGGTTTTAGACACACTGTTATATACTCTATAGGCTTTGCTTTGATTTGAGTATCCTACAAAGAAACCTTCTTCAGCCTTACTTTCAAACTTCCCTAAGTGAGTCTTAGTGTGAAGAATGGTGCATGGACAGCCAAAGGACTTGAAAAAGGCTATTAAGGGTATTCTATTATGGACTAACTCATATGGAGTTTTCCCTTGTGATTGAACAATCTGAACCCTGTTTAGAACATAACAGGCTGTGTTGACTGCTTCTGCCCAAAAGGTCATTAGCAATTTTGAATCAGCTAACATGGTTCTAGCATCCTCAATTAATGTTCTGTTCTTTCTTTTAGCTACACCATTTTGCTGTGGTGTTCTTGGTGCACTATATTGCCTAGCAATACCTTTGGACTCACAGAAACTGTTTAGAATATGATTTTTAAACTCAGTTCCATTGTCTGATCTTATCACCTTGACTTTTGAGTTGGATTGGTTTTCTATGTTAAGAATAAATGACTTAACTAGCTCAGCAGTTTCATCTTTAGACCTAAGAAAGTAATCCCAAGTAAATCTAGTGAAATCATCAACAATAACTAAACAGTAGGCCCTTTTATTCAAACTCAAAACAGATGTTGGACCAAATAGATCCACATGAATCAGATGAAGAGTAGATGAGATTGAATTTACTTCTTTGGCTTTATGAGAAGTTTTGTGTTGCTTGCCTTTAAGACATGCTACACAATGATCATTACATATGAACTCCTTTTGTGGTAAACCTCTTACCAGATTCTTTTTGACTAAAACATTCATGGACTTGAAGTTCATGTGACACATCCTTCTATGCCAAAGAGCAGACTCATTGGATGATGCTTTGGATATTAAACAGCTTAAAGTACTTGATTTGGATAAAAGTTCTGTGTCCAAACAGTATACATTGTCCTTTCTTGGTGTTCTTAGTAAAACAAGATTTTCAGGAATTTTAAAATCTTTTGAAAGGACAATGCACTCAGTGTCTGTAAACAAAATTATATTTTGTTTGTCACAGATTTGAGAGACACTCAATAAATTGTACTTAAGCTGTTCAACATATAAAACATCATTGAAAATCATGTTGCCTGCATTAACAGTACCTTTACCTGTCACCTTACCTCCTTCGGAGTTGCCTCCAAATGCAACAAATCCTCCATCAAAGCCTTCGAAATTTGACAAGCACTTAGAATTGCCTGTCATGTGCCTAGAGCATCCACTGTCCAAATGCCATCTGGTTTTATGTGGTGACCTGTGGTTGCCCTGCACAAATAACAGCTTAGTTAGTAGTGGAGTAAACCCAAACCAAGTTGGTTTTGGGTTGTCCTTGTGCATTAACATAACTAAATACTGTCTTGGATTTCTTATACTTAGTAAGATCCACTGATGGAGTTTGTGGAGAGTACTTAGTTAGCACATGAGGTATCCAGGTATTTTGTCCATCCTTTTCAGTAACAGTCTCAGATGATCCATTACCAGTCCCAATTTTGAGCCTACCAGTCTGAATTGAGTCTGTAGTGCTAACAGTTTGAGAATTTGCACTAGCAGTCTCAACTTTAGACTTGGCAGTTTCAACAGTTTTATCAACAGGTTCACCTGAGTTTGTACCTTTGACACACCATATTTGTTTAAAACTTACCTTGGGTTTAGCTAAAACTTGTTTTTGGTGTGTGGACTGTTTCTAATTAACTTTTGTGAACCTGTGATCTATTGTTTTCTTTGGAACTGATGCAGTAGGAGGTTTGGCCTTTGGATTTTTTGAATTTTGAGAGTTTTTCTTTGGATGTTTCACAGTCTGTTTTGCAACAGATGGTTTATAAAAACAATCTCTGGCCAAGTGATTCTTTCTGCCACAATGAAAGCATTTTTTGACTGTCTGAATTTGAGAACCAGTTTTATTTGAAAATTTCTGGTTCTTGTTCCTCTGATTTCCCCTTACCTGCTGTTGTTTGGGAAACTTTTGGACACCATGCTTTTGACATGTGCAGACTGGAACATTTTTACCCTTTCTATTATTCTTTGAAGAAGATGCAGTGTTATAGTTAGAAGGTACAGAAACCTGTGGAGCAGCATTGCACACACTCATCTTCTCCTTTCCTTTCTTATTGGGGGCTTGGATTGCTATAGGTGCACTCATTGTTTTGTGGTTCTTTCTCAACTGCTGTGCACTCACAGTCTCTATTTTGAATCTAATCTTCTTTACATTCAGGACTGTTAGTAAGGATAGGATCTACAGTAGTCATAGACTCATCTAATGGTTCATTGACAAGCCTATCAGCAACCTCACTCATTGGATGAATGTATTTGTTGTTGTATGGAGCTGGAGTAGCTCTGTAGCCTATGCCTTCTTTGGGATTAACCTGAGATTTTACCCTATCTTTAAATTGAACTTCCATGAGGTGTTCCAGCTTTTGATTTGCCAATTTGAAGTTACCTAGATCTATATTGACAGATTCTAGTTTCTTATTAGCCTCTAACACCTTTTGTTCAGTCTTTTCTACTTTTTTATTTAGGGATTCTATTTTCTTATTTAGCTCCTCTTTCTCCCACTCATGATATGTTCTATCATGTCCCATTTGAATCTCATTATCCTTATAGTCATTGATCTGTTTTTCAAGATCTTCTATGGCTTGCATGTATTCATATCTCCTCTCTTCCATCTTAGCTAGAGTTTTACACATGCTCTCATTATGATCTCTGTACTTCTTAACCATATTTTTGCATGTTTGAGAGCAGAGTTTAGAATTTACCTCAGATGGTAGTTCAGTGGAGGAGACA
Organism: Centrapalus pauciflorus; assembly: GCA_020465985.1. NCBI lineage: Eukaryota > Viridiplantae > Streptophyta > Magnoliopsida > Asterales > Asteraceae > Centrapalus > Centrapalus pauciflorus. The sequence goes on from JAANYP010006721.1 coordinate 94,039, forward strand.
TTTGATGTTTATGCCATTAGAGCTTGATTTTGAAACTCTTCCTCTGTCTGATCACTCTAGTCAAACACATTGTCTTCTTGAGAGACAAGTGCTTGTGATGATGAAGCCTGATTAGTCTGCTGAGGCCTTGATGATTGTTGACTTTGAGATCTGCATTCTCTGGCAAAGTGGCCAAGCTTATGACATTTATAGCACTCAACTTTTGACTTATCAAAAGCTGGTTTGCCTTCTGCTCTGGCTTGAAAGTTAGTCCTGCCAGTTCTTTTAAGAAATCTTTTGGCCCTCAAGGTCAGCATTGCATGTTGCCACTTCAGATCCATTTCTTCAAGATCATCTGGATGAATCTGTTCTAGATCTTCAGCATTGAGAGCAAACAGTCCATCATTGGCAACAAAAGCCTCATAGTGAACTTCAGTTGAGTTGCCATCACCACCTGAAAAGGAATCACTGCCATTAGATTTTTCAGATGACAGGAGAGCAGTATTGTGATTATAAGAAAGAGATTTCTTTTTAGTGTCAATCTCAGTCTCAAACTCTCTCAGACTGTTGTACAGATCATCCAGTTCTATTTCATCAAGAGTGTCTTTAGTTCTCCATTGAGTAGCATAAACTGTCCATTCTTCTCCAAGAGATCAGAGAAACTTTCTGTTGACCTCATCTTGATCCAGGCTAACTTTTGCACTTTCCAGTTCACTTATCAGTTTGTTGAACCTGTCAAAAATTTGAGTAAGGTTTCCATTCTTGCCACCAGAAAAGTTCTCATACTGCTGTTTCAAAAGATCCTTTTGATTTCTCTTGGTACTGGCATTACCAGCAAATCTTTTCTCTAAAGCATTCCAAAGAGAATGAGCAGTATAAAACTTTTTGAACTGATGTTGATAAGCATTAGGAATGGCTATTTGTAGAAGTGTAAGAGCTTTCACTTCATTCATTCTAGCCTTTCTTTCAAGTTCAGTTTTTGGAGGAGTTTTGACTGGTTTTCCCTCATCATCAAGTTCTGGATCAACTACAAGAGGAAATTCAACAGCTTCCCATATGGCATAATCAATGAATTGAATATGTTGTTGAATCCTGAGTTTCCACATCTTAAACTCAGTGGGCTTGAGCATAGGCACTTTGAGTCCTTGCCCAGATCCACTGCTGCTATTTTCAAATTCCATTGAAAAAGATTAAAAATTTAAAAGAAAGCTTTCGACTTTGAAAAACAAAGAACGACCTGTGTCTCTGATACCACTTGTCAGGATCTAAACTTAACTACCTAAGATTAACTGATTTGAATTGATCAGAGTGTAAACCAATAATCTTGTATTAAATCAAAGTCTAATTAAGAAGTTTGCGGAATAACACTTAATTATTTTGATAAAAGCTTTCAGAATTAATAACAAATAAACACAAGTAATAATCAAAACTGCTTGTATTGCTGAATCAAAATGATTACAATCACCTCTAATCTGTTTGATTAGACGAAGAACACAAATTGTTCTTAGGGTTTTACAACCTTAGAGGCTTATGAAAACTTAAACAAAAAGCAATTACAAACTTGAATACGCAGACTCTTCTAATACAATAGAAAAACCTATTCTATGTATTTATAATGCTTTCTGATTTGTTTCCTTCAAGGACTCTGACTTCTCTGATAGTAGATATGCTGAAATCTTCATGTAGATATCTTTTCCTGAATATCAGCACTTTCTGTTTATGAAACCGTTGAGCAGCTTGAATCTCTTAGCAGTCTGAGCAGGGCAGCTTGAGTGAAATTACTCTGGCAGCATGAACTTTTACACTAACAGCTCGAGATTCTTCAACTAGCAGCATGAACTTTGTACTTACATAGAAATTCTACTAACAGTATGAGAAGTCTAACTAACAGTTTGAACTACTTAGAATATTTCCCAACAAGACAAGTTCATGAGATATGAACTTATGGTGATAAGTTCATGAGGTTACGAACTTATGATAATAAGTTCATGAGGCTACGAACTTATGAGAATAAGTTTGTACGAACTTAGCCCTGATAAGTTCATACAAACTTAATAGCATGGGCTTGAACTTAAAAGTTCGTGGGCTTGGGCCATGCACGAACTTAAGGGTTGTATCATGAACTTATGATTGCAAATTCATTAACACTTGGAAGATAGCTTTCAGATTCGTGTGTGTGAGGTACAAGACGAATTCAGAGAGTTTCATAGCATTCAAACGGAGCAATACATCGTGTGGGGTCGATACTTGTTCGGCTAGTATCGTGTTAGGCTCCGTGTTTCCGTGTGATCAATCCGTTAGCATTAAACGAGGATTCCGTACTCGTTTGACATTGTCACATCTTGATAGATCCGTAGAGGGTGGACCTTACATATGTATAGTATGTAACTATTAAATAACATAACAACCCAATTCTTATTTGGATTTATTAAGAAATATATATATCAGCAAATCGTATCTTCGTGACCAAAAAATATTCATTTATTTTATGGGTTTAATTTCATTAATTTATTTATGTGGTTAATTTTAAAAAAAACACTCATTTATCTCCGTGACCAAGTGAATTCGGTCACATACAAATCACGCAGTCATTGGATATTTGTTTTAGCGATATATTGTCCGAACATCGTTGATTCCACCATAGCCAAAGATTTGACCGTTGGTGGTTCCAACTATAGATGGATTTTTAATCCAGATCTGTTCGCAATCACTTAATAGGCGATGACGCAATGGTTGTTCGAACACAGTCTTACTCGGTTCAAGCTGGTAGCCTAATTATATACTGGAATTGTATTAAAACGCTCATGCATATATTTTTTTCAACATGATGAATGTTTTTTAAACTTGAGCTGATTTTGATGTTAAGATATATCTCCTATACAGACCTATATTATAGATATGATGTTACTTTCACATTATATGTGTTTATCTTCTTAGTTTTTGTTTCATTTAATATGAAACTTTTTATAACTACGGGAATACACCAATGCAGTAAACGTTATAGATCTATAAAATTATTATTTTTTTTAAATTTGATTTTGTTAGACTTATTATTTCAATTTCTAGTTTATAACTTTTGTTTGTAATAATTTACTTTTTTTTATGTAAATGTTTATATAATATTTCAAGTTCAAGGACCATTTATGTAATTTTCCTAAAGTCCTTATGGATACAAAAGCCATATGGGATGGAGGGAATCAGTTGTTGAATGAAGAAATAGTTTTGCACTGATATATTTTCTCTCAAGAGTTTTTTTCATCTTCTTCATCCTACAGAGTATTTGCATTGATAAATCTGATTGTATGTTGCTCTATATGTCATGATTGAGTAATATTTGAGAAATCAAGATTTCATTTGGTATCAGAGCTTGGAATTGGATTTAAAACTGGAGTTGTGTTAAAAAAACGTAGTCTGCTCTTCATCTTCTTCTCAAAGAGGTCCAAATCTCTAATCTTTTGCTAAAATATTATTTGTGTGTTGTTTTTAATCATCAAGAGTATTTTTATTGTGCAAAACAACATTATTTTCATGGAGTGATTGAGTTTTTTTTTGTTGAAACCTTCTGTTCGCAAAATCTATGAACAGCATCTCAAATTTGACCAAAGATAACTTCTTTTTTTGTGTTATAAGTGCTTATTTGTACCTAAACTGAATTAATTTAGACTTTTATTGAACATTTCTATGATTTACAACCTGTTTTGTGTGGAAAATCTTTAAAATTGTGAAAATACAGAAAAAGACTGAATCGATAGAAGTTTCGGTACTTCTAGGTATCATTCAGTATTCTTTTGTATTTGGCAAAAAGTTACTAGCCTGAAAACTTGTGCTGAAAGTTGGAAAAAGGGTTTCCTTTTAAAAGTTTCGGTAAAAGTCCAAGGTTTTGGTACAAGTCAAAGGTTTCGGTATATAAAAGGTTTCAGTATTCGGTAGAGAAGGTTTTCGGTAATATCAGGTTTCAGTACTTGAAAGGTTTCTATACTTAAAGGGTTTCAGGAAGTGTGCATACCGAAACATACCGAAACTCCTTAAAAGGTTTCGGTATCTTTTAAAAAGGTTTCAGTAAAGAAGGTTTCTGGAGAAAAGGTTTCAGTGTACGCAAATACCGAAATCTTGAAAAGTTTCAGTAATCATCTTGAAAGGTTTCGGTAATCTTGAAAAGGTTTCAGTACTCATTGAAAGTCTCGGTATTATTACCGAAACTATTGATTTCACTGTATTTCAAAATTTTTGAAATTTCTACTAAGCTTTTCAAGGTTGCAAGTTTTTAATTCTTTCGAAAAACAATCATCTCCAAGTTTCCAATTCTAAGATCTAATTTTTAAATCCAACCATGGCAAATGAGGCTTTAATCTTGGGAACGGATATTCGTCCACCGATTCTATACCGTGGAGAATATGATCAATGGAAGAGAAGGTTCCTAAGATTTTTAGCACTCCATGACCTGGGCTCATTGATGCTTAAATCCCTAGAAGAAGGTCCTGCAGAATATTTCACCATCATACCTGCCAAACCAGACAATGATCCACCAATTGCCAAACTTCGTGAACCACGTGGTCCTCAGATTGAACAGGAAAGACTCAGAGCTAAAGCTGACATTCAATTAGAAAACTATCTCCTACAAGCCATTCCCAACATAATTCTCAACAGTATTGACAGTCAAGAGACTGGAAAAGCCATGTGGGATGAAGTTGCCCACCAGATGCGAGGGTCTGAAAAGGGTGACAAGATGAAAAGGGAGAACATCAAATCTGCTTTCTCCAAATTCAAGGCACGAGACTGAGAAACTCTTGAAAGTACTTATTATCTTTTCTGCTCCGTTTTAAACGAATTGAAAAAGTGCAAAGTCACCATCCCACAGGATGACATCAATCTCCATTTTCTTGCTTCTCTTTGACCTCAATGGAGCTCCACCTGCCGTATAGGGAAGAGAAATCATGACCTGAATGAGCAAGAATTTCAAGACGATGTTGATGATCATCTAGCAATAAGGAACAAGGTTGATTCTTTATCTGCCAGTGAAACCAGACCAGTCAATGATCCCCTTGCCCTGGTGACTGATAACAATGGCAAATCCCCAGCCATCCCCTACTTCTATAAAGATTCTCAAATGGGTCAGTCAAGCTACGAACCTGACAATTCTTCTGACTCTGAAATGCAAGACTTACGTGATCAACTAGCCCTTCTATCAAACAAATTCAACCAGTAGTTCTTTAAGAAAAAGACCAACAAAAACTTGAGGTATGAAACTGGGTCTCGTATGCGTAGGGAAGAGAGAAACGACGATCGAAGAAAAGAGAGAAGAACTGATCGTAGAGACAATACCCGTGAACCTAGGAAAACTGATCGTCGTGAGGAAACACGAGGTGATCACAGAGACGAATGGAAAATGGTGAGGGAGGAGAGACGCGAAAATCATCGAGATGACTATCGCAACCCTGATGAGGAAAGAATTGGAAGGCTAGCTGGAGAAGACAAAAGGATCGGACCTGAAGAATAGATTGTAAAATATGGAAAGAGTATTGTCTGTTACAAGTGTGGCGAACTGGGTCATTTTGCCAGAGAATGTGTTAAACCCTTTCAACGAAACGCTGACTAATATCATCGAAAACTGGCAATGATTGAAAGGAAAGAAGAGGGTCAAGCTCTAGTAGCAGAGGATGACTATTGGATAGATGATCAGACTGATGATGCAAATGATGGAGCTAATGATGTTCCATGTTATGTGGAAAATATCTTCGGTCTCAAATCAAGTGATGAAGGGTCAAATATGCAGGTCATTGAGGAACAACTCGTAGTAACCAGAGCTGAAGGAAGTGAAGGAAGTGAGGAAAGATATGTATCGGATGATGAACAGGTTGAACAGACGTCCACCTCATCCTGTCTGATGACTAACGACAAAGATTTCAACTCATCTGATGGCGAGTCAAGTGAGGTACATTCTGAATCCGAATTCAACTTAATCAACGATTTGAAACTCCTCACCCAAAATATCTTTCTTTAGAACGGAAAATTTTGCTTGAAAAGGAAAAGGCCCACACTTTTGAAAAACGATTGCTAAAAGTACAAAGTGAAAACTTAAAAATTCATTTAGACATGGTTAAGATTAATGATATGACTTTTTCTTTGATTGAAACTTCAAATAAAATTCAAGAAGAAAATAATTCACTGAAATCACAGCTTTCTGAAGTGTCAAACAAATTTGAATCCATCTCATGTGAGAACTCTCAGAATGAACAAAAGTTCAAAATGATTTCCAAGGAAAGAGTGGAGTTGTACGCCAAAATAAAAAATCTTGAGGATGAATTTTTGAAACGTGCTCAAACCAATCAGACCATCCACATGAACAAACCCAAAGAGACACGTTTCTACCATTCTAAGGAAGGTATTGGGTATAAAAGTCCCAAAATTCTCAACAAGGTGTCAAACACTTTACCTACCTTGTATGATTACAATTACATGGGACATGGTTTTAAGCCAGTTTTTCATCGTTCAACAGAAGATGCCTTAAATAGGAAGAATCAAAAAGAGAGATTTACAAAAATAAGCATACATCTTTTGACTATGAGGGACTAAATGACAATTTTTCCACTAAAGAACCCACTCTGTCGGATGACTACATAAATAGTTACTCAAAGTCTGAAATGTATGCTAAACCTATTGCATCAACACCTCAATCTTGCATTCCCACCTTTATTCTTCAAAACCAAATTACACATCTTAGAAAGGACATTTTGAAAGGTAAGGAGAATTTTATTCGCAAAGGTTTTGAACAAACGGTTCTTGATACTATGTATCAAGGTTTTCTCTCGGACATACAAATTCATATTTCCTCCATTCACACCCAACCTTCAGTAGAGCTGGCAGAAAAACAAACCAAGCTCTCCACTTTTTCCACAGAATCAAAGACAAAGGTTTTCGCAGTATCAATTAAAATTTCCCAAAACCCCATTGAAAACAAAAATCACAAGAAACCTAATGTTGAAAAAGGCAAAGAAATCTTGAAAGTTCCTGTGAGAATCCTCGAAGGTGAGTGCTCAACAAGTCTCAAAAATAAGATTTCAAAGGATATTAGACATTCTCCTATAAAGAATCTCAAGTATACTACAAAACCCACTCACTCAGGAATTTCTTCTCATTCTAAGGGTTCACATGTACCGATTCAAAATTGTGTGATGTTACAAATCAACTTAATGAATCCAAATGGGTAGTCAAGCAAGCTTCATTTTTCAAGAAGGCATCTGTGCCATTGCATGTCATTTCCAACAATTTTTTTTCAGGAAGTAGATTAAATGTAGTAGGGAAAAACAAATCCACAATGAATGTAAACCATCTTTCTAAACTTTGCTATGTAATGAAAAAACTTGTCGGTTCATGTTCTTATACTTCGTATGCTTCTGTTCCTGAAAAGAAAAATTCAAAACTTGAAAAATGCCATGACAAAACAAACGGAATCAAATGCAACAAAGTCTGGACAGAGAAAAGACTTGTCAAACAGACCAAATCTAAGGGTTCAAATAACCCAAAGCTGAAACAAAATCCAAATGTCCAATCTTTAAATGGGTCCAAAAGATTTTTGCATCAAATTTTGACACTAATAAAAAATGGGTTCAACAAATTTTCTGTTACATATATCTAGAATTCTATCTTGTGCTAACCTGAAAAAACCCATACTTCAATGGGTCACGTAGTGTCTGATTGATCTTATGCAGAATGGCTCCTGTTCATATCAGTTCAGGACCCGAACTTCATAGAGATGGTTTCCGTGCACTTCAGTACAACACTCGGGCATCAATGTCATGGCTTCTACTTACTTCTGAGTAGAACATGATCTTCAAAGAAATGGCTTCTAAACACTTTAATTTAGAATCCATGCTTCAGCATTTTTGAAACTTCCACCGTGGCGTGCATATCTGAAATTCTGTTCAACATCATGGGCGAAACGACAATAGGGAGACTAGATTTCTTACTTTTATTTTGTTTCTATCTTCTGTTGACTGATATTTGTTCTTATTTTTAGGGGGAGTTCGCATCTACGCGTTAACGATGATATCATTCTCTATTTTTTCACTCTTTTAGTTTGCAACTATGTTAAGGAAAACATTTTTGGTGCATACAGGGAGTGTTTTAGATAAAAAATTTTTGTCTACCCTTAGTGATGCAAACTGTTTTGAATTTTATCTCGTCATCATTTAAGGGGGAGTAAGTTTTTCTTGGGGTATCATTCTAAGGAGATTAGTCGAAATTCAGTCCTATCTGAATCACATTTCATTCTTATACTTCATTCAGATCATTCTCTTCATTCCTTGATATTTCAAATCTCCTTGAATCATGAATCACATTCAAATCAGAATCTTTCATTCATTCTGAATTAACTTATTCTGATTTCTTCTGATTCATTCACTCGACTCCATTCCTTTCTAATTCATTTCACTGAGTTTATTCTCATAATGCTAAAGCAGCTTTTTTGAGCATGCTATGCTAGCTGCAATTCCAAGAACTCAAAGTTCATCATCTTTGATAACATCTGCTGACTCTAGTGCACCACAAGAGCGTATAGGCATATACATCACTCCGATGGTCTACCCAGAACTGGATGAGCTACCTATGGAGTAATCCTTCTTATAGATGAGAGGCAAGGGTCTTATAGATCTAGTTCAGAAGGATCAAACACAGTAGGGTGTTGATCGGGTCTAGCAGAGGTAAAATGGAAATGCGAGGGGTATAAATGAAAGGAGATGTGGGTGCATCAAAATCATGCTTTTCTGATTAAAGTGAGTCGAAGGGAACTTTAGTTAAAAATAATTATATTGAGAGCTTGAGGGGAGAGAAAGGATTAAAAGAAAAGAGAATCCTATCATAACCAACATTTGCTGGGTTTTCAACATTTGCTATCGAATTTTATTCGTTGAGATTTGGTATTGAAGAAGACGTCATGGACCTAGTGACGCAAGCACAAAACCCCTCCTAGCTACTCAGTTGCTTCTCAAAAGCTACTGTTTCATTTCTCACGGAGATTAACCTCATATGCTATCGATTTCTCATTTGGAGGTAATCGATATTGAAACAGGAAAACATCCGCTACGGTGTCCGAATTTCATTTGATTGCACATTGTGTCTAGAGCCTATTGATTATACACCTTTTAGGACATTTATCGAGTCATGTCTGTGTGACAAAATTTGCTTGTCTATTATGGCAAAGCCAGAACAACTATAGTAGTGCTTACTCTAAGTACTTCACGATGATTATTTGGAAATCCTACCATTGTCAACATCGATTCAGCGCTGAACGTAGGTCACATAGTTTTTTTTAACTATTGTGTCAACAGGAAACCTAAGTGGTCCTGGATGTTATTTTTCCCTTTGGTTTGGTTATAATGTCACAGGTTGCAAAGCCTAATGACATTTTGTAATGATAAAGAGCAGGTATACACATTCTGAGGGGGAGTAAGCTACTTGCCAAGGATACCTGAAAGGTGTACATGATAATCAAGATTCTCTTAATCATCATGAGGGAGAGATTACTGAAAGCATAAAAGTTTAAGGAGATAATGGAAGATATTCATGGCGAGCTTTATGCTGAAGAAAGGGAAAGATGGAGGGCTATGAAAGTTGATAGAGCCCAATAATATCTTCACGTCTCTCCAGAGCTAACAGAATAGACTAATCAGGTTGAGAGAAAAAGACAAAAGAAGAAAGAGAGAAAGAATCACCTTAAGAAGATGTACAATGAAAATCTTCTCTATGCATTCCTTGAGCATCATTTAGATTTCATGTATTCTAAGGAATCGGTCGGGAAGATATCTAAAAGGTGGCTCCTTAGGCTCGACGAACGTTCTAGATCAGAGCAAATGGAGTATGAATTGGTAATGATCAGTAGTGCCCAGCCAGTAGAAAGGGTCAAGTCCATGGTCCGTATCAAGAAGATCAGGGACATTTCATGCCACAAGATTTCCAAGATCTGGTCTTCATCATTCAAAATTGTCCACAGATATGATGAAATATCTATCTATGATGAGTCAGATCTAGATAATCTTGAATACGATGATCTTGAGTGGCTGTTTCTCCGATTAAAAAGGGCAATACCTAATAAGACTCGCACTTGTGCTATAATGGCGGTTCTCCGCAGTATGCGTCGCATCTCTATGTCCATGATCGTCAAAGATTTTCAAATGGCTGTAGAAAACCTTAGTAGTCGTGTAGGAGTGGCTGCTCCTTGCTATGAGTTTCCACAAATACACCTCCACCCTCAATTTAAGGTTCTTCTAAATCCCGAGCACGGAGTTGTGTTCTACAACATCAAAAATGAAAAGTGCTTCATCAGATTCGAAGAGGTACCAGCCTACTCAGATGGAACCTTGAGGCTGATCAGAAATGGCCTCCATGAGCGTCTAGAGCAAGACAGTCTTTTTCCTTCTCCACTTCGTCTACCTCTGGAAGAAAGAAATGAGTTAATGAGAGGCATTGAGCTGATTGATGATCGTCTTACTCTCAAAAAATATATCAGACGATTTGAGGACTATCTACAGCTGAGGCAAGATCGTTGAAGATTTTGAAGTGCTAGTAGAATTGAAACAGGGGGAGAATTGTTAAACTTATCATTTTAATTTCTAGTTAATAACTTTTGTTGTAATAATTTACTTTCTTTTATGTAATATTTCAAGTTCAAGGACCATTTATGTAATTTTTCCAAAGTCCCTATGGATACAAAAGTGATGCAGGCCCAAGTATAGAGGATCGGGCCATTCTCTTTCTGGAGGCCCAAGATAGGGCCCGTAATAAAAGGGGCTAAACGGAAACGGTCCTAACTTTTGACTCGGGTCTCCGTTTGGGGCGAATCAGGTGTCCAGACGACCGTTAGTTCGAGCTCCACGCAATGACAAACCGCCAAAGGCTGTTTGCCCAACCGTTCGGCCCAAATTCGACACGGAATGAGAGTTATGGGCTTTTTAATGAATTTTATCGGTTATTTGGGTTTTTATTTTTGTTTCCTGAGTCGACCCGCTGGGTTATTTGACCCGTTTTAAGTTTCCTGTTTCTTTTTAAGGTGTGTTGAACTTATGTATGAAGACAGTTTATGAATTAAGAAATTTTCTCTTTTTTCCAAATTTCCGAGTTCAGAATCGGTTGTTTGAAGCCTAATCGTTTGGCATTCCACGGAATCAACAAACTTTTGGTAGAGATTGTTCTGGAATTCTTTGAATCAACAGAATAGTCTATATTTCCATTTGGTACGCTGCATCAAAAAGTCATATGGGATGGAGAGAATCAGTTGTTGAATGAAGAAATAGTTTTGCACTGATATATTTTCTCTCAAGAGCTTTTTCATCTTCTTCATCCTACAGAGTATTTGCATTGATAAATCTGATTGTATGTTGCCTATATGTCATGATTGTGTAAAATCTAGGAAATCAAGCTTTCAGATTTGATTTTTATGTTAACATATATCTTCTTTACTGATCTGCATTATAGATCTGATGATTCTTTCACCTTACATGTTTTAACCTTCATAGTTTTTGTTTGATTTCATTTGAAACTTTTTATAACTACGAAAAAAGCATAGGTGAATTAAACTTCATAGGTCTACTTTTACATATCATGCATTGTACTCTATTGTGATGTTTCTGTCATTTAACAATGTATTTTTTGTTTTAATTGATCTATAAACTCTCACGCATATATTCTTTTTCAAACCTTATGAATGTTTTTTACACTTGAGCTGATTTTAATGTTAAGATATATATTCTTTACAAACCTACGTTATCTTAGTAGTTTTTGTTTCATTTTGTTTGAAACTTTTTATAACAACGGGAATACATGTTATAGATCTACGGGAATATTATGTTATTACATCTAATCTGATTTTTATGTTAACATATATCTTGCTTACAGATTTGCATTATAGATCTGATTATTCTTTCCCTTACATGTTGTTGGGATTCTTACTCTCAAAATACACAGGATTTACTTACAAAATATAATCTTTATTAACAATCTTTATGAAATCACACATACAAATGATTACATTGGGACCTATATATAATAATCTAAAGGGTGTGTTGAATAGTCACAACTCTTCGTGGTACCCTTTCAGAAAAGTCACAACCTTTATGAAAAGGTGCAACCCTTCAAGTATTCCTAAATACTAAATAGGTCCTTCTACTTACTATAATTTACATAACCATACAACATACTTTTATACTTTACATAATTAACATACTAATATAAGACTTGATCGGGATTAATCCATCATTCACCCCCTTTATCACGATCTTCTTGTCTTACAGCAATGTAGGTTCGTCTTCGCTTAGATAGACGAGATGTGCTTCTTGCTTCTTGTCTTTCTCTTTCCAATTTGAGCATTCGTATGCAAAATGACCAAATTCTCCACATTCATAACATCTCATTCTGTTTTTGCTTCGTTCTTGATTCGTACCTCTTTCACGTTCTTTTCTTTCTTTATTGAAGTTTCTTCCTCGACCTTTTCTTTGGTGTTGAACTCTTGTAGTTGCCATTAGAAGGTTTCCTTGGTGATATTCTTGTGGTTCATCTTGACTTTTGAGGCGTTCTTCAAAAGTTATTATTCTTCCTGTTGCTTCTTCAAATGACATGTTATTAACATCCGAGTATTGTTCAATTGATGCTACGATCGGTAAAAACTTCTTTGGGACTGAGTTCAGTAGCTCTCTTACGAGTACTTTGTCTTTAAGATTTGAACCAAGACTTTTGATCTTGCCTCTTATGCTTCCTAATCTTCCTGCAAAGTTGCTCACTGTCTCGTTATTCTTCATTTTTTAAACCTTCCAATTCACTCCTTAAAGTTTGTAGGCGTGCTTGTTGAACTCGGTTTTCTCTCATGTATCGTACTTTGATAGACTCCCATACTTCTTTCGCACTTGCATACTGTGAAGCTTGCACTAAAATATCTTGTGGCAAAGTTGTTAGTATCATTGCTTTTGTTGTGTGCATCTTTCCTTCATCTATATCTTCTGTGGCATCTAAAGTCTCCCAAAGATCATATGCCTTTGATATTGTTTCCATTATGATTGCCCAGTTAGTATAATTTGTTTCATCTAGTTTCGGGCATTGAAGTGTTACATTTTGATCACGTATTTGTGTAGATGCTTCTCCTTTTGCCATAGTTTTGAAATTTAAGATTTTAGTGCTTACTTACTTACTTTCTTGTGATCACTAAATGTGACCAACCTTACTTCTTACTTTCTTACTTCTGATTGTATGGTCAGTTTCTTACTTGCTTTGAAACACGATGGTTTCTCTTACTGTGAAACACGAAGGTTTCTGAAAATACTATGATTTTCACGTACTTGCTTACTGGGAAAACTCTAGGGTTTCTGAAAAACACAACGGCTTTTCTCTTACTCACTGGGAAACTCTAGGCTCCTGAAAACACGATGGTTTTCTCTTACTTCTTACTGGGAAACGCTAGGTTTCTAAAAACACGGTTGTTTTCTCTTACTTCTTACTGGGAAACGCTAGGTTTCTGAAAACATGATGGTTTTCTCTTACTTCTTACTGGGAAATGCTAGGTTTCTGAAAAAAAAAAAAAAAACACTATGATTTTTTCTTTACTTACTTGGAAACACTATGATTTCTTGAAAAACACTAAGGTCTTTCTCTTACTTACTTACTGTGAAACTAGGTTGTTTTCTTACTTACTTAGAACACTAAGGTTTCTTACAACACTAAGTTTCGGGTTTTAGACAAAACTGGCCGGTCACGGTTGTCTAACGTATTCGTACTGAACTTACTCCAATTTTGGTGTTACACGGATTTTAGTAACTCCTTGGTTTCTTACTTACTTCCTTACTTACTTACTATTATTATTTTTATACTAACCACAATTATTATTTTAAACAATTCAACAATTCTACGTTTTTTAACGAAAAATTGTAACAGACTAATATTAAATTTTTAATCTATTATTTTAAATAAATTAAAAATTAACTGTCTAAAATAATAATAATAATAATAATAATAATAATAATAATAATAATAATAATAATAATAATAATAATAATAATAAAATTAAAAGATGAAAAGAAAAACAAAACCTGGTTGGGCTTTTGTTAATTCCTCTTACTGATTTGGGCTACTCTTTTGGGCCTGATTCCTCTTCTTATTTTGGGCTTTATTTTCTATTTTGGGTACCCACTTCTGGTCCTCTTTCTCTTTCACTTACTGCTCACTTGCTTTCTCCTATTTGAATCGACGCCACTTCTCTTATGAACAGATGTCTTCGAATCGGTATAACCCCTTCTTGAAACGTTGCTCTGTTGAGAATGTTCTCTCAATGGGTTTTGCCCTACTGTGAACCGGTGCTACTGGTTTTCTGCTTTCTTCCTTTGAATCGGTGCAACCCCCTTTCTGTTGCCTTATTCCTAATCGACGCCTATATATCAATCGTTGGTTATGGTTCTATGGTGGCGATTGGCGGTTTCTAGTGGTGGTAGACGACGATTGGTTGCGTTGGTTCGACTTCTTGAATTCTGGAACCCTAAACGTTGCCTCTAATGATGGTGACGTTCGGTGGTGGTTCTGGTGCTGGTGGCAACTGGTGGTTCGGTGGTTTCTGACCGTGGGGTTTCTTACGGTTGGCTTCAAAATCAGGTTTATTCTCTCTGATTTTTGCTTTTCTATCTATGCTATCCGATTTCTAGGGTTTACTTTCTGTGAAATTGCGATGGGCTTACTGCTTGCTTTTTTGCGTCGGTTCTGTGTGGGATTTTTCTTACTGTGCCTTTCTTACTTGCTGGTCTTCGAATTTGACTTACTGTGATGACCACTTACTGGTCTGATGAAATCGAAATTGATTTCACGTTGATGTCGGTTTGGTGGTGGAACCGTATGTTCGGCCGCCCCGTCAACTTCTTACTCTTACTGACGATGTTTCTGGAAAATTAACAATCGTCCCTGGTGAATTTCTAAGATTGTTGTGTATTGTGTTCCTGATGGTATATGATGAGGATCGAAATAACCTTCGCTCTGATACCAATTGTTGGGATTCTTACTCTCAAAATACACAGGATTTACTTACAAAATATAATCTTTATTAACAATCTTTATGAAATCACACATACAAATGATTACATTAGGACCTATATATAATAATCTAAAGGGTGTGTTGAATAGTCACAACTCTTCGTGGTACCCTTTCAGAAAAGTCACAACCTTTATGAAAAGGTGCAACCCTTCAAGTATTCCTAAATACTAAATAGGTCCTTCTACTTACTATAATTTACATAACCATACAACATACTTTCATACTTTACATAATTAACATACTAATATTAGACTTGATCGGGATTAATCCATCACATGTTTTAACCTCCGTAGTTTTGTTTCATTTCATTTGAAACTTTTATAACTACGTAAAAACATCGGTGAATTAAACTTCATGGATCTACTTTCACATATCATGCATTGTTCTCTATTGTGATGTTCCTATCATTCAACGGTGTATAATCTCTTTTACTTGATCTATAACCTTATATAAATTATGCCGGAGGCAGTACTACAACCAATGATGGCCCCAAAATGCATAATGCAAGTTTTTTTTTCAGTGTTTTAGTTGTATTGTTTATTATCGACAATGATCGAGTACAAACATATATCATGGTAGACACCAGTGTTGCCGAAACGTGAACTTGAATATGATATATGAGTTTCTCAAAACAGATCCATTTCATGTGTATCAAGTACTGACCACGTTGATGGATCAAACCAATCATATCTTATATTTAGTTTCAATTTCAGATTGATTTTTCATTTGAGTATATATATATATATATATATATATATATATATATATATATATATATATATATATATATATATATATATATATATATATATATATATATATATATATATATATATATATATATACAGACTAAGGATCTTTTATGAACACTTTATTCGTTGTGAACATTGTGAACAACCATAAAATAGCTTTTGAATCTTATGAATCTTGTTGAAAAACTACCAAACCCTTCTATTAACCTATTAATCTTATTGGATCCTATGAATTTGTTGAATCTTATGAATCTTGTTGAATCATATGCATCTTGTTGTAAAAACTACTACAAATCTTTTGAATGTTCTGAATCTTGTTGTAGACACTTCTATGAACCTTTTGAATCATATGAATCATGTTACAAACATTTGTTGATATATATAAATGATTATATGTATTTTTTTTATTTGTTCACAACGTTCACAACGATAACTTGTTCACAATGGATCTCATCTATATATATATATATATATATATATATATATATATATATATATATATATATATATATATATATATATATATATATATATATATATATATATATATATATATATATATATGTATATATATATATATAGATTGGGGTTCGATTGAGAACTTTTGTGCATCGAGGCACCATTGAGAACTTTTGTGCATCGGACTATCTACCAAGGGTGCACAAAGGGCATTTAGGGGATATTAAATGTATGGAAATTATATTTAGCTAAATTTGGTATGAAAATACCATTAACTTCTTTCCTAAAATCGCTCCCCCATTCTCTCTATCTCTCTCTCTCTCTCTCTCCCATCTCTCTTAGCCCCTCTTGATTTTGGAAAAGATGAACGGTATGTATAATTTATTTTGTATGAACGATTCATGTTTGTATTTTGATATATTTTGATTTTGGAAGAGATGAACAATATGCATGATTTATTTTTGGAAGAGATGAACGATATGCATGAAGAGATGAACCATATGCATGTATTTTGATGTATTTTGAAATTGTATTATATTTCTTAATTTTGGAAGTGTAATAATTAAATAAGGATTGCATAATTCCTATTTTACCCCTCTGCGAATTTCATTATGTGCACTTGATGCATAAAACTTTCTTTTTAATTACCCTTTTTCCATTTGATCTAACCCACACATTCTTTTCATCCAACGGACAGTGGAGGTTCTTTTGTGTCTCGATGCACAAAAGTTCTCAATGGAACCTCCCTATATATATATATATATATATATATATATATATATATATATATATATATATATATATATATATATATATATATATATGTGTGTGTGTGTGTGTGTGTGTGTGTGTGTGTGTTGTGTGGTGTGTGTGTGTGTGTGTGTGTGTGTGTGTGTATGTGTATGTGTGTGTTGGCTTTGTGATTCCATTACTAACCTATTCAACTGGTGGGATAGTATTTAAAAAAAATTATGTTTAATTTTTCATTG
Organism: Centrapalus pauciflorus; assembly: GCA_020465985.1. NCBI lineage: Eukaryota > Viridiplantae > Streptophyta > Magnoliopsida > Asterales > Asteraceae > Centrapalus > Centrapalus pauciflorus. The sequence continues at coordinate 111,276 of JAANYP010006721.1, forward strand.
ATGTGATTTTGTTAAGGTTTGTATGCACTGCCAACGTAAACAAATGTAAAATGGTAAGTTATTTATAAAATTAACATTTTTAGGTTAAAAAACTAAGATTAATGATTATTAACATCTATGTATTTGTATTGCAAATATAACAATATGTAGTGTATTAGAGTATTAGGTTTCACATTCTTTATTGTATGTAGACTAAGGTGGTATTTGTTTTTTAAGAGGTTAAATGTCTGGAGTCTGAAAACCATGTCTGAAGTTAAGAGGAGGCCTTAAAGTCTGAAGTTAAGAGGCTCTGAATTTAATTCAGACTAGTCTCATTCTCTTAAAATTCAGAGGGAAATTCAGAGGTTGTAACCTCTTAAGTCTGAATTTAAACAAACAATACAAATTATGTTAAGATCTGAAATTCAGACTTCAGACCTAATTCAGAGCCTCTTAATTGAAAACAAATACACCAAGTTATATGTTTTCAATTAAATATGATTTATAATAAGGTCTTGTTTATCATATTGTTTGTAATTATTGGCAACAACGACGAGCGAGGGACATCACATAATGCAAATTCCTCACACCACATTGATTCGTGGTGCTACGTAAGTTGATGATTTCTCTTTTCTCATCTTTAGAAATCAACTTGTTGTTTTATACTTGTTAAATTAATTTTACATAATGAGCTATGTTTATTAATTATTAACTTAATAGTATTAAAATTTGATTATTAAAATTCAATTTTCCAGTTTTTAAAGACTTGGTTTTCGAATTATAATCGGAGTCTAACATCCGAATTTCACGAAACCAGGAAAAAATAAACTTGGGTACTTTTCTAAAAAAATAACATGGAGTGACGAAAACGCAAAACCGTGAAAACATGTTAGTTTTTTTTCCATAATAAACTGTCATTTTTAATATGAATTTTCAAATTATACGAATTAAAACAAATGTAATATTTGAATGATTAGATGTGCGAAAACATAACGTTGTCAACTATTTTGTTTTTTCTTATTATGTTTCGTTAGCATGTTCACGTACAAATTTTATTTTATCAATGAAGAATAAGTCAATCTCAATAATGTTTTTGATTTTGTATGAAACAATATATAAGTAAAACCCATATGTACAAGAAAATTTTGAAAAGTTAAAATTTTTAGTTTCAACACGTGAATATTTGACATTTTTAGTATAATGTTATCGTTGTTTGATTTTTATCTACGTTTCGATACAAAAAAATATGAAAGACAATTATTAAATATAAAATTTATTTAATATTACGATGTTGGTTATTATAAAAAAGTATAAAGTAATTATTAAATATATAATATTTAATGTTATAAAGTTAATTATTTGGAGATAATAAAAAATAGTTATTAAATAAAAAATGTAAAAACTAAATAAATAATTATTCAAATATTAATTAGGTGTGAAAAGTTGTGCATTTAGCTATTTTTAGGTGTAAATAGAAACACCCGATGACCATATGTATAGAGTTTCAGGAAATGTAACTGACTTTGTCATGGGATGTCTTTATGTCTCCTAACTTTATGGCATTTTAACCGCCCACTACAAATGTGAAATCCAGTTATCATATTTATCGTGTTTTCTGTGTTATTTTCTGTTACTTTGTTGCCATGTGTATTTTTGTATGTTATGAAATTATAATCTTTGGAACTTGATATGTATTATGTTAAACCATACTAAAAAATTCGCCAAAAAATAAAAAAATGATGTAACTTGTTCGCCAAATATATTAAAGGGTTAAAGTCGTACAAATGCAACATACTTTTCCCAATTTACCTAAATGACTAATTAACTTTTTTTTTTGACCGGATGATAGTTGTACTCCAAATTAACTTGTCGATATGGTACGTGTAACCAGTAACTATGTTGTTTTGATAGTTTTTGCTTATTCAAATGACAATGTGACAGGTTTTTAATAACATAATGTTTACGCGGATTTACCATATCAACATAGTTACTGGTTACACGTATCATGTCGACAAGTTATTTTGGAGTACAACGTGGATTTACGTGGATTTTGATCCATATAAATAATTTAGAAAATCCACATAAGCATATAAATCATTTTCATACTTCTAAACACAAATATAAGATAATTGCCGGTAGATCGGTAATCAAAAGTATCATCTCAACAATAAATTTTAAGTACAAGTATCAATGAGATAATAAATAACTAAATTAGTCATTTGAGTAATTTCACAGTAAAGTAACATACATTTGCACGACTTTAACTCTAAATTAATGTAAAAGTTATAGAGTTTTTTTTTTTTAAAATAGCTAAGCAACGTGTACGTGTTACTTAATCTGTGGACCAATTTTTTTATTGGCTTTTTAATTAATTTATATTTGTCATACCCTTTTTTTTTTGGGCATTATAACATACATTCTCCTCTTGGCTTTTTAAAATAAATGTTTTGGAACTGTTTTTTATGTTTTGATTTAAAGTAAATGTATATTACTCTAAATTAATAAATGTGTGTATTATTATGTATTGTTTGATAACGAGTTATTAGCACCCGCACATTACTGCCGGGTCAAAAACATTAATTACAAAATTAAATATAAAAATAAATGAATAAAAATGTTTTTCAAGCAATTCAAATAACGAAACATAAATGAATTAGGATCGAAAAGTAAAAGTGGAAAGCTGATATAGATTCAAGAAGCAAGAAAAATGATACTGTTAGTTGGTTCTTATCATTGGTTTCTAGATTTTGCAATGTTTAAATTACAAACAATGTTTTATTAAATTGGATCGGAAAGAGATTCAAATTAAATATTCATACCCATAGTTTGAAATTTGACATTGATTAGGTTTAATCGTCAATTTAATTTGTTGGTTTTACGATCAAATCAAATAAATTTTTAATGGTAATGTCTCTAATACATTGATTAGGGTTTGTCAACGATATAATAGTAGTGTTCAATGTTATACATTATCATATTTAATAAAAAATCTAAACATTAAATAGTTACATTTTAATTATAAAGTAATTTCATTAGAATTTTGTATCGTGCATTTGAATAATAAAGTTTTGGGTAAATTACAAATCTCGTCCCTGTGCTTATATAAAAGTTATGGTCACCGTCCTTTTAAAGATAAAATTACAATTACAGTACTTATAGTTGGCATTTTGTTATGTTTTTGGTCCCTTTATCCAAATTTTTTTTAAAAAAGACAATTTTACCCTTTCACTTTATTTCAATTTTGGTCCCTCATCAAAATATTCTTTTATATTTCATTTCCTTAATAATTTATTATTCTTTTTATTATTTATTTAATATATTTTATTTTTTATTACTATTTAAAATTTAAATGAAGCAATAAATTATTTAACATGTTTTATTTTCATTATTTATTTGACATATGTAATACTAGTATTATTATTATTTTATTATAGTTTAAGTATTTACATGAATAAGTAGTGGTAATTGAAAATAAATTGTACATGACTAAATTTAATACATTGTATTGTTGTTAATTATTGTTATTAATATTGTTAATATTGTTCTTACATATAAAATCTAAACGTATATTGAACTATTTATATATTTAGTTTTTAAAAAGTAAAGTTTTTAACTATTTATCATATAATTTATTTATCTTTTTTCTCTACTTTTCATTACTTTATATAAATACCTATAAATTTGGTCATAGTTTTGTCCAAATTTATACATATATGTATTAATTTATACATTTAATTCTAATTTTAATTTTTCCTATTTTTATAAACATTGAATGTTCAATGTAATTTTAACTTAACAAATATATTATTTAACGTGTAATCCATTCTAATGTATTATTTCATAAGGTTAATATTCATATAAATTACAAATGTTCAATGTATTAATCCATTATGCATAACAAAACTACATACGAATTTATAACAAAAATTAATAAGTTAATTTAATTTGTATATATACTATGTCAAATTATTATATTTTGTTAAGTTTAACTACCTTTAAACATATGCAGTCTAAATACATATATGTTTTTAGTTTCAAAAATTATATATTTCACTAAAACGTTATATATATTATATATGTATATATATATACATATACATACATGTATGTATGTATTCTAAGATAAATCAAAATATATTCACTTAACAAAATAAATAAATTAAAGATAAGTAAGTATTATTATGAGTAATATATAATATTAAAATAGATAAATAAATTATATATATTAATAATTGTAAGTTTTAAAAAAGAAAAGTAATAAAATTTTTAAAAATAAATGTATATATAATTGAATAAATATTTTATCTTAATTGTAATATTAATAATAATACAGTTTATTAATACACAATTCCATATATGTAAAAATTATTTAAATAATTTCTTGTAATAATTAATAAAAAAAAGATAAATCAAATAAATAAATAAATAAATAACAGGAAAAGATAACATATTTAAAAAAATTATACTTTAAATTGTAACAATATGAAAAAAACCAAGTATCAAATAAATAATAATAAGATAAAAGTAATTAAAGTAATATAAAAAAAGAAAGTAAATAGTTAGGGGACCAAAAGTGAAACATAATTGAAAGGGCAAAATGGTCATTTAAAAAAAAAGATTGGTGAAAGGAATAAAAGCATAACAAAACGACAACCATATATACTGAAATTGTAATTTCGACGTAAAAAGGATCATAACCATAATTTATACATAACCACAGGGACGAAAATTGTAATTTACTCTAAAGTTTTTTTAATACAATTAAACATAACTCCAAACATAAATATAATAAAAATCATAAATTTAAGTGTGTAATAAAATATTGTAATAATAAATAAAAAAATAAAAGGGTGAAATAAAAGATAACGCTAAGATAATGGTGTATTATAGAAAAAATTAAATTTAAAATAAAAAACAATAAATGACATTGGTTTACTCCATCCATTTGAGTAATAAAGTCTTTTTCATACAATTAAACATAACTACAAACATAGGTATAATTAAAATCATAATTTTAATTGTGTAATAAAATATTGTAATAATAAATATTAAAATAGGAGTAACAAAGTTTTATAAAAATAAAATGACTAAATAAAAGATAAGACTGAGATAAGGGTGTGTTATGAAAAATTGAAAAAAAGAAAAAGAAAAAGGCCATTCGTCTAGCAGATATGATAAACGTGTGTGTGTGAGTATGTCTATATATATATAATGTGTTATTATATATTCATTGTTTTATTAATAAATGTGTGTGTTATTATATATTAAATAAAACTATCAACGTATCTGAATATAAATATAACAGATGTGTTAACCCAGTTACGTATGTATCATTTTGCAGAATATTTACAATTAGCAGCTTTAATTTGGAAGAAAAAAATTATTTGATATTTATATTGTATGAAGTTCTACTTACTTTATGTTAGTATTGTTAATGGGCTGATATATTTCAAAAGCCATCTATTTTCTATTTTACTAATATAAAAGGTAAATGATTTTATTTGTAGATTAAAAAACTGATTTGATTATATATTTATTGTAATTAACATTCAAATACTGTAACTGTGCTTATTTCTTGTAAACGAATATTTGTTAGTATTTGTAGAAACATTATTATTTACACAATTTGATGTGTCTTGGTTGTTTAGAAAAAAGTTTGAATGATGTTATAAATATATACATATTTGTTAGTATTCAATAAAATATTATTATCTACTTCATTTTTTCATTTGTCTAGCTTCGTGTGCTTATTAGTTGTATAAAAGGTTTTTTATAAGTTTGTGGTTACAAAGTATTTGACAAACTTGATTAAGTCATTACATAGGAAAAAAAATTGCTCACAGATTACTTTGAAAATAAGGCACATGAAGACATGAAAAGGTAAATACTGATTCCAATTTTGTAATTTAAATAAGATGACTACATTTCTTAAAAAACAAAAATAAAAGGGACATGAGTTAAAACTAAAAGGCCTAGCATACTCTAAAACTAAAGACCATAAATACGATGTAGCAGCAGAAACATAACTAGTTGAATACCCGTACATTGCTCGGGTGTCGTGTTTTAAAATTATTATTTATTAATTAAATAACGACATCAATAAAAATATATATTTTATTTAAACTATACAGTATTTGTAAACAAAAAATTACCTATTTTCATAGTGAATATTACCACACACAACTATATATTATGTGTACCAATATGTCTATATATATTTGTTGGTTTATTAAAGGATTTAGACAAATTTATTGATTAACAATATCAATGGTTTATAAATAATAAATATATACAATAAAATCATTTCTATATGTACTATATTATGTGTATACGAGTTATTGAACACCCACGCGTTGTTGTGGGGTCTAAAATATTAATTACAAAAATAAATATAAAAACAAATAGAAAAATACTTTTCAAACAATTCAAACAACGAAACACAACCGAATCAACATCGAAGAATGAAATTGGAAAGCCGATATAGATTCAAGAAGCAAGACAAATGTTACTGTTAGTCGGTTCTTATCATTGTTTTCTAGATTTTGCAATGCTAAAATTACAAACAATTACATCGGATCGGAACCAGAATAATTAATCAAATATTCATAACCATAATTTGAAATTTTGACATTGATTATGTTTAATCGTCAATTTAATTAATTGGTTTTACGGTCAAATCAATTATATTCATAACGGTAATGTCTCTAATACATCGATTAGAGTTTGCAACGTTATAATAATAATATTCAATGTTATACATGATCATAATTAATAAAAAACTCTAAATTTTAAATAGTTACATTATAATTATGATATAATTTCATTAGAAATTTGTATCGTGCATCTGAATAATAAAGTTTTTTTTTATACAATTAAGTATAACATAATAATTTCAAAAGACAACTACAAACATATGTATAATTAAAATCATAATTTTAAGTATGTAAGAAAATGTTGTAATAATAGATGTTAAAAGAGAACTAAATGAGAATTTATAAAAATAAAAGGGTTAAATAAAAGATAACACTAAGACATGGTGTATTATAAAATTTAAAATTAAAATAAAAAAAGAAAAAATTATCATTGATGGAGATGATATGGTAAATGTGTGTGTGTGTATATATATATATATATATATATATATATATATATATATATATATATATATATATATATATATATATATATATATATATATATATATATATATATATAATTTCTAAATTTATTTTGTTATTTATTTAGTGGGTTTGATCGGCTGGTCGGGTCGGATCCAAGACTCGATTATCTTTTCCTTTTCTCCTCACTTCTCTCGGACACAAACCCACGCACACAACTCACACATACACTCTCTCTGCTCTCTATGCTCACGATCGGCCACCGACCGTCACCGCCATCACTCACCGGCAACCCACCCTCCTGACTCTCCATTTCCCTCTCGCTCTCTCTCATCCCCGCTCTGACTCCTCGCCCTCGCAACGAACTGCAGCGGCCTAACCCTAATGCCGCTGTCGCCGCCGTCACAACTTTATTGCCGCCACCGCTCTGCCTCACAGGTCACACACACTATCACTCTCCTTCGGTGCTCACCTCAAATTACCCCCTAACTCACTCTCGACTGCTGCCACTCTCGGATCTCTCTCGGCTACTGCAACCAGGGCCATTGCGGCCGTTCCTGGTGCAACACCACCACCAGAACCGTCGACGCCCACCAAACCCTAGTTTCCAGGTTTGTTCTCTCTTATTTTTCCGTTAATATTATCGTTTAGGTGACAAGGTCTCGATTTCTTTCTCATTTCGCAAATTATAACGACACAATAACAACTATAACAGAAACATGAAGTCTAGAACGGTTGTGGTACCTTGATCTGAACGAAACTTGAACAATTATTTGATTGCTACTGCTTTTCTCGAAGTACACTCGAACGAACAGTTAGGGTATTGTTGCTGATTTCTTGTCTAAGCCACTCTGATTTGTTATTTAAGCATATGCATGGCACATTTTGTTGCTTCTCGTGTGTTTTGATTTGTTGGTTATTCTAAACAATTTTTTTTTTAGTTTTGATGCTAGTTTTTATACTATTTTCTTGTGAAATAGATATATACATTTTTTATTTCTTTTTAAATGAAATTCCACACCTCGTTTTAAAAATTTTCGCTTGAGTTCATTTATTAATTTCTAGATCTGTGTTTTATGTATGGGTTTCTCAGTTTGATATGTTTTTAAAAGCGTTGTGGGTTCATTTATCTAATTTTTGTGAAATCGTTTGTGTTCAATATGAACTTAAATTGACAAATCTGTTACAATTTGGTGTCTAAACCACATAGCATTCAATAGCAACCTGAAGTTGTCCAAGTGCTTAATTTTCCTTGCATCAATTAAATGCTGAAAAGCCCTTTTGAATCTTCAATGGCCTAGAGTTCATGAATGTCATGTTGCATGTTAACACAATTTGAGTTTCTTTTGGGATTGTCATTCAATTATATCAGTCTCATAATTCTTATTGCTTTTATTGTTCAGTAAATTTGTACTTAGAGTTTCATTCACTTTTGCAGTTTGCGATACACAAGTGGATTCTCAACCAAACATATTAGTTGCTTGTCCCATTTTACGCATACTTATTATCTATTTAAGGATAAAACTCTTCAAGTTTAGAAAACATGAGTTGTAATGAATTGTAAGTTTTCTTAAGAATTTTTATTGATTTTATTCATATACATACATACATGTGTGTGTGTATAATGAAGTTAATAGTAGGTGTCATACATACTATTAAAATATTATATTATTCTATTTACAATATTCAACATTCTATGAGTTTATTATACATGTTGTTATTATGATAAACAAAATAATCATATCATAAGAAAAAACTAATGATTATACATTCTAAATTGTGTAAGTTCACGGCACATTTAATCGAAGCATGTGAATCAATAATAAGCACCAACATTTTTAATTGTTTGCAGAAATGACATTTAGAAACCTCAGATAAAAACTCTTATCAATTCAATAAGGATAGTATGTCATAGAAGTATATGCAAAATTCTTCAAAACTTGAAATTGTATAAGTAGCTTAGTTTATATAGAGCATGTGATGTGGGATGAATATAATCAAATCATACCAGTTGTCAGTTTCTCACTGGAATAAACTTGAATTTTAAATAATCTTTTATATTCCCAAAAAATTTGTATGTATTTACTTCAACAAAATCCATGCTTACATTATTAGAGGTGGTGATGTTTTCTTGTACATAGGTTTAATACATATGATCATTACTGAACTTATATATATATAGATTAGCATTGAGAATTTATTGTCTTGAAAAGTAAGAAACAACTGATGGATAATTTCTATGCAGTTGTGAACAAATTAAGATGAATAAAACACTACAAAATGTGTATGTATTTACCTCAATGAATTTGATGTTTGCATCACTGGCGATGGTGATGCCATCTGTAAATTATTGCAATAAAAATGATCATTATTAAACTCAATTTCAAGACTGTATATAAATTAAAATTGAGAATAAATTGTCTTGACAAGAGAAAAACAACTAATAGACAAATTTTATGCAGTGATGAACGAATTAAGATGAAGAATACAAGTCCATAAAAGAAAGATTCAGTTAATGGATACCTCTTTGGTGTGTCATCGTGTGATCTGAAAAAACAAAATGTAAAAGTTAGACCTGCAACAATATTTACAGTTTTTTCTATGACTTACAAGTAGTGTGCCATATTCATTGTTATCCACTTATCCCTATATCTATATAGAACAAAACGTAATATGCATAAACAGGTAAATTTTTTTTTTAAATTTCAATATGTTTTGATTATCTTCTCTTTATCCCTTATATATGCCTAATAAAATTGATATTAAGTGATCTGATTGTTTGTGGTGAACAAACCTTCGATGTCGTCAATTGCTTTTCTTCGTTCTCGGCAAACCATTGATGAAACTCCACTGCTTCTAACTACAAAGATGAGATTGAAGCAATATAAAATGAAACCCTGTTAGTAGATTTTAAAAAACGAAAACGATCATGTTTCAAGAACTTCTAAAAGCGTGGCGAGTTTCAGTTTAATTTACAACTAATTTAGTAATTTACAAGGTTTAGATTAAAGAAGTAAATGAACTTTTCAAGAAATTTAAGAAGATACTAACACTTTTTTTTTTCATGCAGACATGGTTGACATAGGAGTTAGAATTCATCTTCGATTCTTCAGTAGTTGGTTGTGGAGACGGGGTAAACCGGTAGAATGTGCATGGAATTCATCTTCTCTTTCGTTGGTGGTATGAAAGCTGCACAAAACCTAATTGAAAGATATAGCACATTAAATAATACATGAAATTGATAGATTCTAGAAAACAGATGCGTATATATAGCCTTATAATACGAAGTTAAATCAAATTATTAAGTGAGATTCACTTCTTTTCCAGGAGCTGTTATCTTTAAATAAAACTTATCCCTTATTATTCTGCAATTTTGTTATGCAATATTTTTTGCAACCTCTTTTATATTTTGAATATATGAAATGATTATGCTTAATATTGTACATCTTCATTTTTTTTTCCTGGAGATGTTATATTTACATACATGATTAAATGATGATGATATCCCTTATTTTGTGAATCTGAAATTTTTGTTTACGGTTAATGTTTTAATATAATGTTTTTTAATGAATCTTAAAACAACCATATGCAGTTTTAATACTTGAGCTTTTTTGTTTGAATTTGTCAAGATTATCCGGTTTTCTTGAAAGTTTTTGTTAGGCAACCATTTTTTTGTTGTATTGGGATAATAGTTCCTCCTTTTTCTGATTGTTATTTTTAGAAACAATTGATGAAATTAACGATACTATCCACATGCTGACTTTCCAACCGTTGTGAATTTACCCCAAACGTAATTATTCCTAGTTTTGAAATGGTATAGTTTATTTTTATTTTTTTTCATAGTTGTTGTGTAGTTTTATAGAAATTTGACAGCTGTATTTGGGCTTGCTGGACCGAAATAATTGGATTTGTAATTGTTTCTTTTTCCCATTCAGGATTTATTTCTTACTGTTTTGAACTACAACACCAGCAGCTGGAAAATACAGGTTTGCAACATTATTATCTGCGTATTACTTTTCCTGCATGTTTTATCTGATAGTGTGTTACATTTAACTCATTTTATTTTCTGCATTTTCTGTTCAGAATTGTTTTCAGATATTCTAGCAGATTTTCAGGATTTTTCTCAAACTATTTTGAACCACAAGACGAACAGCCAGAAACTACAGGTTTGCAACTTTATTTTCTGCATTATCTGTTTAGATTTTATGCAGTCTGTTCCAGATTTTTTGGTTTAAATCTGATGGAGGATTTTTTTACATTTCTGTTTTGATGTATCCAGAAATATTTACGTATATATTCCTGAATTTATGGAGTATTTTAATTTTTTCTGTTGTGATCAGCCTTATTTATCTGAAATATAACCACTTATATAGCGCCACGTGGCCTTAATTTTCTGAATTTTAACCAGTAATATTGCGCCATATGGCCTTAATTTTCTGAATTTCTACCACTGATATTGCGCCACGTGAGCATTTTCTCTCTGCTCCATCGGCAATATATATATATATAATTTAAAAAGATAGACAATAGCTAGTGATACTGCTTTATTGGAAACTTCTAAACAATCGGAGTGGGTCGATGATTTTGGTCAGGTGTCATCCCTCATACAGTGGATCTTCGTTCCGTTAATAACAGAATTACGTTCCCGTTTGGTTTCTCTTGAGGATTCTATGTTTGAACTTGAATTGACATCCGGTTCGTTATTTTCATCATCGCTTCAGATAATCACAATTTCTGAAGCTAACATTAAGGCCGGGACTTAACAGTGAAAAAATATTGTAATATATAATCATGCGAAGCACGAACTCATGTAGTAGCTCTAAACATAACTGTGAAAAACATACAAAAACTTCCATTAATATTACAAATTTGTCATTACGGAATATTGTTTTATATTTACCTCATCAAAAACTCATACTGGGAACATCAGTTTTTGTTCCTGGATTTAGCTGTAAAAAAGTATTGTTGTTAAAATTAGTATATCAAATGTGTTGTTTATGTGGAGAAAAAAAAATTTGTTAACTTTTATTCGGGTGAAACATTTTAAGTTTTGTGTGTATTCTGCTGCCATTTTCTTCATTGAAATCCTGAAAAATGTGTATTAAAAAATAAATTAACTTTTAAGAATATGCAAACAATTAATGATTTGCACAATGTACAATGCAGAGAATAAACCTTAATGTCTGCATCATAGTGTTGATCAATGAACTCCATTATAGAACTTGATGTTGGAGACGGGTTTTCTAGCTACATCATAGAGGTATTAATTTTTAACATATGTTTAATAACGTAATGTATATTTAAATGAGTAAGAAAATAATCAGTTTAAATAATAACGTAAGTCAATAACGTAATGTATATTTAAATGATATATGTGATATGAATCATTTTGATTCACTGCAACAACATGTGTTTGTGTATGTGGTTGGTTGACAGTAGAAGAATCAATGTGTATGACGGTTTGTGTATTGGCTATTGGCTATTGACTTTTGTGTGTATTCTGTCGCCATTGAAGATTCATGATTGTTGTCTTCGGTCATTGATGCAGTTTAAAGAATAAGAGAAATATGGAATAGGGTAAAAAGGGAGAATTAGGCAATTGGAGATAACAAATGAAGAATAAGGATCATGACTTTATATAATGGTTACACTAATGAGGTTGTAAACTATTTGTAAACTGTTGTGCCACCTCCCACTATCTAAAAAACAGCAGAGCTCCCCACTTTCCCTCACAAATGATGCAAATGTACTCCTAATGGAAACGAGGGAGATAAGTTACTGTTTATACCCTGGTTTGTGTAACTGTTTGATAATAACAGATCTAGGTGAATCACAACATTAAACACACAATATCTTTTTCATTAAATGATTCACTTTGCTCTTCACGTGAAATACAAACAAAAATGGCAAAGTCTATAATCAAAATCCTTAGAATTTGTTTATATACTAGTAAACTAAAGTTTCTAGAAATGACAAATCTAGTCCATATACTTACAATTATAATTGTTTTCATCTCTATATATTTGTTCCTAACACTGTTATACTGTATAGAAAAGGTAATTTTGTAACTATCTAAATGACTCCTTATCAATGGCTCATAATCAATTGATCAAGATCAAACGGTTGAGAGTTGTTAAAGGCTTTAAGCAGCGCCAGCAATAGATAGTTATAATTTAAACTTCAAACTCTAGTACTGATTTGAATGAATATAAAAGAAAAACTCAAATGGTTGGAGAATGTTAATTTAATATTGAAATTGAGCTTCTTGTTTCTTAAAATATTGATTTACTATTATTGTAGTAGTTTGATGTCATTTATACAACTTATGAATATTTTAACATGACTTGAAAACTATGAATCATGTATTCTAAGTTTTGTTTTTAATAAATAGATTTATTCATTTATTTTCATTCATATTCGTTTGTATTTGTTTAATTGTTCATTTATGTTCGTTTGTCTAACATTTGATTATATCCAATTATATGTTAAACAAACAAACATAAACGAATACGAACAATGTCAATTTCTTAATGAACTAATAGAGTTAGTGTGTGTAGGTCCCAATAGGTTTCCCTAGAGTATTGTTCTAAGTTGTAGGAGGGGGGGGGGGGGGGGGTGAATACAACTAATTAAAATTCAACACTCTTTTCTCAATGTTTGTGTATACTATTAACAAATGTTAATTACAAACAAGCTTGACTGCGGAAAGGTTCAAGCTGAGATGACAGATACAACAGATGTTTCAACTAATCTAAGACACACTCAGACTAGATGCAATGAATACACTCACTTAGATGAACTCACTGATTTTGCAAGACACAGATGGACAGCTTGAATATGAGCATCTTAGACACACGTATTGTTCTATTCAAGCAGACTTGCATGCATGAAAAACACACTTCAATGCACGATCTGATTTCTCACTCTTGGTTATCTCACAATCCTTAGAAGCTTCCTTTTATACTCTCATTGAGAATATCAGTGAAACTTCTTCATTGGACGATGAGATAGTGGGATGTCTTTCCAAAAAGACAAAACAACTTTTCTGCACATTTTGATAAAGCAGACTTGTCTTCATGTGGCAGAATCTTTGTCTTTTTCTTTTTGTCTCTGTTGCATAAGGCTTTAACCAAAAGAGGAATGTCAACTTTGCATCTTTCTTCTTTTGATTAGGCCATTTTGATATAAGAAATGGCCTGTCACCCATTTCAAATATCCTTTTGTCTTCATGTAATAGAACAGCGTAGGCAGACTTTTGCAGTTTCTGTTTTCCACTTTGTCTTCGACTAGTAAACTGATCTTTTAGCCAAAAACAATACATGAGGACTTGGAAACATATTCCATAAAGTGTTTAGTCTGTTCACAAAGAAAATGTTCTGTTCACAGAACAGAACACTTACAATCTGTCCAAGCTGATCAACAGAACAGAGCAGCGTAGACAGTTTATGTCCAGCCTGTTCAGCAGACAGAACAGCTTGGACAATCTGCCTTTGTTGCAACGAATGCAACATGGTAAACAGCTTTGACTTTTATTGCAAATCACTTTTCAGGTTTCAATAAGGCATAAACAGGCCTTAAATTATACCTTCAAGTGCATCAAACAGGTTTGATTAAAAATCTCCCCCTAAGATGTAGAGCAGGTTTGACTGAGGCCTTTTTGTGCCTAACAATCTCCCCCTATTTGCAATAATCAGTCTAAGCTGATTTTATCAAAAATCACTATACATTTTTAAAGTATATTTGCTGAAATGAAATCACAACATCAAAGTAAAGTAAAAGATCAGTTTATATATATACTGATTTTTGATTACATAAACAACACATGTTTTTACAAAAGTACAACTGATGTACTAGTGTATATTACAACTGATGTAAAAATAAAAGTTACAACTAATGTACATAGAAATTCAACAATTTGGACTGTTGATAATTAGAGCAAATAATGGCAAGCCTGTCCAACAGATGGACAACTTCCATTCTTCACCTACTCAGATAGTAGATGGACTTCAAGACGGTGGTGGTGGCACTCCTTCTTCAAACATTTTTTCAAGCTCCTCCCTGGTTTCCTCCAAATCCTCTATTTCAACTCTGAGGAACATGAAACTGGGATGTTGAAGCTCCCCTCTTTCATAGAAGCCTCTGAGCTGATCCCAAATGGTTGCTCTCCACTTTATGGATTGCCTGAAGGAGTTTGCAAGTCTGAATGCAACAAGCTATTTGAGACCTTTATGCAGGTCTGATGCTCTTTGAAAGACTTCTTCTTTGTCAAGGGATCTAAAAAAAATACCCCCAGCTCAGGTTCTTCAATCAGCTTGTCATCCTCAAATTCCACTCCTTTAGGCAGGCTGTGGTCTACCCCTTTGATCTCTACTGCAACATCACCTTGTTCAATCATGATCAGGAGTTCCTCCAGCTCTGAATCCTTTCTGTTCCTCTTGGCCTTTATTTTGGGGGTAGACACTGAGATACCCTTACTTTGCTCTTCTGAAATCAGGCCAAGATCTCTCACCCTTTTTATCGACTTTTTGACATATGCCCTGATAGTCTTAACTGTTTCAGACTTAGACTGGCTCAGGGCAACTGCCAACTCCACCCATTCTCTGTATCCCATCAGAGCAACGTCAGTGTAATCATATGCTTCCAATCTGGGCCTGTAGCACGCAATCTGGTTATCTGTAGTTTCCACTGTTTGCCTTTTCTTGAGATGGGGACAACTTTGACAATAGATTCCTTGGCAAGTCTTCTGTGAGCAACATCAAAGAACTTTTTCCTTGCCAAGTTGTCAAAGTGAATCTGCGCTCTTGTAGAGGATGCTTTTTTGGACTTGGTCACTGAGACCGATGCACCCTGTTCCCTATCACCTTCCTTTTCAGCCGCTGACTCCTTAGCAGCTTCAAGAAATTTTCTTTGCACATCCAAAGAAGGCATTTTGATTTTGCTTGCCTCTTTGAATGCAAAGGATCTGGCAGCTTTGGCAGAGGCTTCTTCCTTTCTTAGTCTTTCCAGGGCTTGGAGCTGTTTATCTCTGTACTGATAGTATTTCTCCATACGAATACCCATTTCCTTAGTCCTTGCCTTGTCAAACTTTAGTTGCGCTGCTCTTTGGTGGTCAGGGTCTACAACTGCTTTCCTCTTTCCTTTGGCTGTTATAGTTTGAACAACTTCAGGAACCTCTTCTTCTTCTTCTTCTTCTTCTTCTTCTTCTTCCAGAATCAGATGCCTCCTTCTGCTTGGCCTGTCCCCGGGAATGGATTCCTCCCCCTTAGTTTGTGCAGGGTTTGGAGATCCAGCCAAAGTAGGCTGACAAGCTTCAGTGTGTTGGAAGACATCTTCAGTTGGACCTGTTTGCGATGCACTCGCTGCTTGACCAACAGCAACGGATTTCTCCTTAGAAGGAGAAGAGGTTTTCTCCCCCTTAGACTTAGTCTTTGAGGCAGACAACTTTTCCCCCTTTGAAGGAGATGGCTCAGAACCTTCAACAACTAGTCTGCCTGGAGAAACAAATTCAGCAGGCTTAGCAGCAGTTTTGGCAGCAGGCTTGGGGCCAACCAGGCTATGCACTAAGAAAGCCAGATTGTCCTTAACCTCTGCAAGCTGGGTAAGGCAGGTCTGAATAGAGGAGGATTGAGAATCAGCAATTGAGGACAACTTAGAAAGATTTTCTCTGTCAGAAGCTGTGAACAGCAAACTTTGAAGCTGTGCAAGATGTAATTCAAGAGAGTCTTGCACATCATCAAGGTTTCCTAACACAAAATTGGACAGAGAGACAATAAGAGAGTTTAAGCTGGCCAATGTAGTAGGAAGGGTAGTAGTGCAAGTGGTGAGGAGAGTGGACAATTGTTGGGATATGGCTGTCATGGAGGACACAGAGTCCTGTTGATGTGAAAGGATAGAGGAGAGAGTTGTGGAGATGGTTTGCAGTTGTGCAGTGAGTGCAAGCAGCTGTGAGGACTGATCAGCTTGGGGAGTGGTTGGAAAGGAACTCTTGAACAGATCAAAGAATCCCTTGAGCTGTGCAGACACAGAGTCTGAGATTATGGAGGGTAGGGAGGTCATGGAATGTTCCAAAGATCCAACTTTGTTAGTCAACATGGAAAGCTGATCCTTCAAAGGAAGATCTTTGAGGGATGGAGGAGTATGGGTGGACTGTTTGGATTGTGTAGAGGGTGAGGAATGCGATGAGGATGAGGCAGGTGTTTGAGGATGTGATGAAGAGGGAAGGGTGACTTTGGACAGAAGTTCCATAGGCTGAGCAAAAGTAATGTGGCCCAGCTTGGAGGGTCCCTCAGCAGTGGCTGTTGCTGCTTCATCAGGAGAAGGGGTTGAGAATGATGGCCATTCAGATGCAGCTTATGTTGCAGCACCTTCATTAAAGCCTGGGATGGTTCCCTCAGGAGCACATTGGTCTAGAGGTGCATCATCATGGGGAGATGGGATGTGCATTTCAACATCAGTAGTGGTGAAACCTGCTGATGGAATTTGCATATGAGGTGCAGCCTCACCAGAGGGATGGTATGTTCCCTGAGGTTCATCAGCTTGGGAGATTGGTCCTTCAGCAGCTGTTGGGTGTACAACAACTGTATCATGAGGAGCAGAAGTTGGATGCTGATCTACTGGATGGTCTAATCCAGCAGGATTGGCACCTCGTGCAGACTCAGGATGTGTTGGAGACGTATGGAGTGGAGACTGTGTGGACTCAGTGTGGAGTGGAGTGAACTCCTGTCTTTCAATATTCTCAGCCTGTTGGGAGGCTGGAATAGTTGATGTGGTAGTCTCCGTATGTACAACTGGCTCTTGTTGGGAGGCACCAGAGGGCCTAGGCTGACTCAGGGTAGACTCTTGTTATTATGAAGCCTGCTCCAAATGTACTGAAGCTTCTCCCAAAATAGGAGAAGCAGCAGGGGTTGCTTATTTTTCAACTGACTCCTATTGAGAGGGGTCAGAGGGGCTAGTTGGGTCGGTTGGTTTCTTTTTTGCTAAGGTTTTGCATCGGTAAGATCTGAGAGATGAAGTGGAGGATGGATGTTGTGGAGAGGTGATAAGGGGTTCTGTTTGGACTGGTCGTGAGACTGGGTCAGAAACAGGTGGGTTGACCTGTTCCATAGTCTCAGGTGCCACAGAGGCACCAGCCACAAAGGATTCAGGTTCAACATATGAACCAGGGTGAGAAGTCTGCTCCCCCTCAGCCACAGAGGCTGATGGAGCAGACTTGGACTTAGCTGTTTTTGCCTTCTTGCTGACAGGCTCAGCTTGAGTCGTTTCCAGGGCTCTTTTGACAAATTTAGCCCTGGATTTGGATTTTCCCTTGGGAGCAGTTGTCACACCCCGTTACCCCGGTTGACAACGAAGCGTGACGTCGCGAAAGCATAACCATAATCATAACGAACGACCACTATATGGACGTTTTGAAAACACATCGTTGAAACTTTAAATCATAGTAATGTTTTACATAGTCTGATATGAATAAAGGAGTTCACAAAAATATAGAGATTTAATTACATAATTAAAATATCCAAAATAATGCAGTTAAATCTCCGTCGGTTTGAAAATGAGTGCGACTCCTTAAGTGCGGAAGCTTGAAAATAATTCCGATGTGATGAACTTGCCTTAAATTCCTGAAAATACACGCAAAAATACGTCAACAAAATTGTTGGTGAGCTCATAGGTTTACACGTAAATCTGACTTGTATGGACAACAATAGTATAGTTTGAATTTATAAAATCATAAATTCCATGTTATGTATTACATATAAACCATCATGCAACCGAAGCTTAATTAAAATGAGTTTGCCCTGTGCAGTATCCCCGACTGTAATACCGTGTGTTGAATATATATGCACTCGCTGTTAGCCGACCCGAACTAACCCGAATGGGGGACATGACTCCCGATAGATCTATCCACAATATATTCGCGCTTACAAATAAATGCAATTAACGGTTCATGATATAAGGGCTGATGGAACCACATGTGTAATACATAATAGAAATGAAGATGTTTTCGTGTCCATATAAAAACGAAGCATGTATTTCAACCCCAAAACATAACAGTGTGAAAATAGGGGCTATGAGAACTCACCGAGATTGCAATGGCAAAAACTAGCGTAAAAAGCTATTTAGCGTAAATGGATGGATGATGCGTCGAGTGAGTTTAATCGAGCCCTAAATGATAATAAGGACTTAATATCTCTAATATATGATGATATATATATTTATAGATTTTTATGTCTTAAATCACCCAACAATACAAGTTTATAAATAAAATTCGCTTAAAACGTCAAGTTTATATATATATATATATATATATATATATATATATATATATATATATATATATAGAGAGAGAGAGAGAGAGAGAGAGAGAGATAGAGAGAGAGGGAGGTTCAATTAAGAACTTTTATGCATCGAGGTACAAAAGAACCTATATCATCCATTAGATCAAAAAATTGTATGGATTAGATTGATGGCAAAAGGGTAAATAGTTGGACAATTTTATGCATCTTGTGCATTATGAAAACAAACAAGGAAGGGCATTTTGGGGAATGTGCATACCTCATTAAATTTAATATTTCAACAAATAATCAAATAATAAATGTTAAATAAATTCAATTGATACATTTCCAAACTCAACAAAAATTACACAAATTCAAAAAAGATGATGGAGATCGATGCATTTCATCGTTAATCGTGTTTATCTATGCATCGTGTTCAAAAAAGACGCATTTAACAAAAAAATACACAAATTCATTTATGCATCGTGTTCGTCGTTCATATTCTTCATTCATCTATGCATTGTGTTCAACTTGTTCATCATTCATCTATGCATCGTCATTGTTCATCATCCATTTATGCATCATCATTTTTTGTTGTTCATCGTTCATCATCCATCTATGCATCGTCATTGTTCATCTTCCATCTATGCATCATCATTATTCATCGTTCTTCATCCATCTATGCATCGTGTTTTTCATATTTATCATCGGTTGCATCTCTTGTTCATGTTCATCATTATCGTTGTTCATCGTTAATCTTCGTCTTCAAATCATCATCACTATGAAAATTACGAAGAACACAATCAGAGAGAAAAGGGGAGAGAGAGAGAGATATAGAGAGAAATGGGGAGGAAAATGAGGAATGTAGTTAATATGAGATTTTAATTCAAAATATAACTCCTAATTATCTTTTAATGATATTTAAAAATTAATTAATTTCATATATTTAATTTTCCCAAAATGTCCTTTGTGCACCCTTGTTAGATTATCCGATGCACAAAAGTGCCCCGAGGTGCCCCGATGCATAAAAGTTCCCATTTGAACCTTAATCTATATATATATATATATATATCTATATATATATATATATATATATATATATATATATATATATATATATATATATATATATATATATATATATAATTTTCCAGCTTTTTGGGAGGTTTTTCGTCCTACTTTGAGGCTGTTTTTGACCAAGCTCCAAAACGTTTTAGGCTTTGGTTTTCTAGGACATTAAACTACTATATACAAAGGATATTTAGAATCAAGAACGGCCATTTTTCGAGATGTTTTGGTTGGTGAAAAATCTCGTTAAAAACCCTATGTTGGCCATTTTTGAGCTGTCAAACTTTCGGTTTCCCAAATAATTTCTGGAGGTCTTAAACTCCAAAATAAAATATGAAAACTTCCAAATCTATAGTTAAGACATAGATCTAACTTTTGAGACAAGAATCAACT
Organism: Centrapalus pauciflorus; assembly: GCA_020465985.1. NCBI lineage: Eukaryota > Viridiplantae > Streptophyta > Magnoliopsida > Asterales > Asteraceae > Centrapalus > Centrapalus pauciflorus. The sequence goes on from JAANYP010006721.1 coordinate 132,103, forward strand.
CATTTCGTTAAGTTATTAATTAGTTACGATTTTTCAAAGTCGATATAAATTTTCTGCCTAAAATACACAGTTTATAAACTTGAAACAACTTATGATTCTTGTTGTTTATTCAAAGACTACTTGTATAAAAGTTATAAAAGTTATAAAACACATATATATCACATGTTTTCATAATATTAACACTTTTATAATGTGTTCATATATTCACAAACACATTTAAAGAAACAACTTAAAAATAAAAACTAGAAACTTATAAACTTGAGTTTTTATGAAACTTGTTGTTGTTGGTGATTATATATATTATGCAAGACTTATATAAACATAAATATAAGATTAAATAAGTTAGTATTTACTTACTTTGATGTTTTTAAAAGAATGGAAATGAGTAGAAGGTTGGATCTTCAAAGGTTCCACCAAGAACACCTTGCAAATGAAGAACACTTTGAAAGAAAAGTTTTGTGGAGTATGTGTGTGTGTGTGGCCGGATGCTAGAGAGAAAAGAAGAGGGTTTTTGTTGTTGTAAGTGTGGAAATGAATGGAGTTTAAGTCCTTTTTTTATAGGCAAGGAAAGGAGTCTTGTAATCATGAAAGATATGGGAGGTGGAGATTGTGTGCAAGTTTGCAAAAGCATGGTGATGAAAAGTTGATGTAGATGGTGCAAGGGTGGAAGATTAAAATATTGAGGTTGTGTACCTTGAGGGGGGTGGCCGGCCATGTGATGAAATACTTGTGTATTTTCATTTTTTTTTGTATAAATGTATTTAGAATGTATTCTTGTATTTTCCTTTTCTTGTAAATTCATAAATACTTTTGAATGCATTGTTTTAATGAATTGTTTTAGTGTTGCATAATTAATGTTAAGTAATTATATTAGTGTATGATTAGTGTCACTAATCATAGATTAATTATGTACTTAGTTGAATTAATCCTTCATATCGTAAATTGATCGGATTAATTGATTTCTCGATTTATTGCACCGATGCATTTAATTCTAATTGAGTTGAATTTTCTAATAAACCTTGTTAATCACTTGATTAATTTCTAATGACCACTGATTAGGCTATAATTGACTATTAAATACATATTAGGTCATTGTTGCTAACCTGGTTTAGTGTCGGATGTTACAGTCTCCCCCTGTTAAGGGAATTTCGTCCCGAAATTAGCTCGTGTTCTCCACTGCTTGAGTATCTGAGAACAGCTGAGGTATTTTTCTTGGAACTGATCTTCGCGTTCCCATGTAAACTCAGGACCTCGCTTAGAGTTCAATCTGACTTTTATTATTGGGATCCGGCTGTGCTTTAGTTTCTTGACTTCTCGGTCCATTATTTCCACGGGTTTTTCAATGAAGTTCAACTTATCGTCTAACTCCAGCTCGTCCATGGGTATAACGAGTGATTCATCAGCCAGACACTTCTTAAGATTGGACACGTGGAAGGTACTATGAACGTTACTAAGCTCTGGGGGCAGATCGAGTTGGTAGGCTACCGGGCCAATTCTTTTGGTGATCTTGAACGGTCCGATATGACGAGGATTGAGTTTTCCTCGTTTCCCAAAACGGATTATGCCCTTCCAAGGAAAGACTTTCAATATTACTTGATCTCCCTCTTGGAATTCCAAATCCTTCCGTCGAACATCTGCATAACTTTTCTGTCGATCCCGCGCGATCTTTAATCGGTTACGAATCTGGGCTATCTTTTCTGTAGTCTCCTGGATGATCTCGGGTCCAGTAATCTGACTATCTCCTACTTCAGCCCAACAAAGTGGTGATCGACACTTTCGCCCGTAGAGTGCCTCGAATGGAGCGGTCTTAATACTTGAGTGATAGCTGTTGTTATAGGAAAACTCCACTAAAGGCAGGTTCCTGTCCCAACTTTTGCCAAAGTCGATAACACATGCCCTTAGCTTGTCTTCCAACGTCTGAATCGTCCTTTAACTCTGACCATCCGTTTGCGGGTGGTAGGCTGTGCTCATATCTAGACGTGTGCCCAGTGCTTCTTGCAATGACTGCCAAAATCTTGATGTGATCTGGCTGTCCCTGTCTGATATAATTGATACTGGCACTCCATGCCTTGAGACGACTTCTTTAAGATAGATACATGTTAACTTATCCATCTTATTAGTCTCCTTGATTGGCAGGAAGTGTGCGGTCTTGGTAAGTCGATCCACAATCACCCAAATGGTGTCATAACCTCCAGAAGTCTTCGGCAACTTGGTGATAAAATCCATGGTGATGTTTTCCCACTTCCACTGGGGTATTTCTGGTTGAACTAGCAATCCTGATGGTTCTTGGTGCTTAGCCTTACCTTCAAACATGTTAAGCACTTGATGACATAGGCAGCAATGTCAGCCTTCATGTTTGGCCACCAGTACATTCCCTTCAAGTCGTGGTACATCTTATCTGACCCTGGATGAATAGCATATCTTGTTTTATGCCCTTCATCCATGATCAGTTTCCTTACTCCTCCAAATTTTGGTAGCCAAATTCTGCCCATGAAGTACCGACATCCATCTGACTTGATTTCAAACTGCTTATCCATACCTCTCAAGGCTTCATCCAGTAGATTACCCTCCTTGACTACTTCTTCTTGTGCCTCGCGGACTTGAGAGTTTAGGTTTGACTGTATAGTCATGACCAAAGCTCGGACTCTCAATGGTTTAACCCGTTCCTTTCGGCTCAGGGCATCAGCTACGACATTCGCCTTCCCCGGATGATAACGAATTTCGTAGTCATAATCGCTAAGCAGTTCAACCCAACGACGTTGCCTCATATTTAACTCTTTCTTGTTCAGGATATGCTGAAGGCTTTTATGGTCTGTGAACACCGTGCACTTAGTTCCATACAGGTAGTGCCTCCATATTTTGAGAGCAAACACCACTGCTCCAAGCTCCAAGTCATGAGTCGTATAGTTCACCTCATGAATTTTGAGCTGCCGTGATGCGTAAGCAATGACTTTATCCCTTTGCATGAGCACACAACCTAATCCATTGTGTGAGGCATCACAGTAGACCACAAAATTTTCAGTTCCTTCAGGTAAGGACAGAATTGGTGCACTACACAATCTTTGCTTTAACTGCTGAAACGCCTTTTCCTGCACTTCACCCCAGATTATTTTACATCCTTCTGAGTCAACTCTGTTAGGGAACCTGCTATCTTTGAGAAGTTTTCAATAAATCGCCTATAATAACCGGCAAGTCCTAGAAATTGGCGGATTTTCGTGGGAGTTCTAGGAGTCACCCAGTTCTTTATGGCCTCGATTTTTGATGGATCAACTTAGATTCCCTGGTTGTTGATCACGTGTCCAAGGAATTTAACTTCTCGCAACCAAAATTCACATTTTGAAAATTTGGCGTACAACTGTTCCTTCTCTAACAACTCCAAGATCAACTTGAGATGTTGTTCGTGCTCCTCCTTACATCTGGAATAGATGAGGATATCGTCTATGAACACTATTACAAATTTGTCCAGATACGGTTTACACACTCGATTCATGAGGTCCATGAATACGACTAGTGCGTTGGTCAAACCGAATGACATTACCTGAAATTCGTAATGTCCATAACGAGTTCTGAATGTTGTCTTGGGAATGTCTTCTTCCCGAACCTTTTCTTGATGGTAACCGGATCACAGATCAATCTTAGAGTAGAAGCTAGATCCCTGTAGTTGGTCAAACAGGTCGTCAATTCTGGGAAGGGGGTAGCGGTTCTTTACTATCAACTTGTTTAGCTCTCGGTAGTCTATGAACATTCTGAAGGATCCGTCTTTCTTTTTCACAAATAAGACCGGAGCTCCCCAAGGTGAGGAACTTGGTCGAATGAATCCTTTATCCATCAACTCTTGTAATTGATTGGATAGTTCTTGCATTTCAGAAGGAGCGAGTCTATATGGGGCTCTTGCGACCGGTGCAGCTCCCGACACCAACTTGGTTTGAAACTCTACTTGCCTAGTTGGCGGAAGCCCATGCAAATCTTCCGGGAAGACCTTCGGATAGTCACAAACCACTGGAATATCCTCGAGTCGTTTCTCCTCCGACTCTTTTTCTGCAATCTGTACTAATACCGCATGACAACCTTTTCTAAGGCACTTTAATGTTCTTAGGCCGGATATGACATTCAGCTGACGGTTGTTTCTTTCCCCTTGGACTGTTAGGACCTTCTTCTTGTGGAGTGGTATCCGTACCACTTTCTTACCGCACAAAATCTCGGCATGATTGTGTGACAACCAATCCATGCCAATTACTACATCAAAACTTCCGAGTTCTATAGGCATCAAGTCTATCTTAAAGGGATGATCTGCCAGCTTTAGTGTGCATTCCTTAATAATACTACTTGCCTCTATTATTTTGCCGTCAGCCAGTTCTATAGTATAAGAGTTGTCTAAGGGAAATGGAGTGGCATTCAATTGCTTACTAAACTTATCAGATATAAAGCTCCTATCAGCCCCAGTATCAAAGAGTACGTAAGCGTAAATGTCATTTAAAAGAAACGTACCTGATACCACATGGGGATCCTGACGAGCGTCACCTGCTCCTAACACAAAAGCTCTCCCCTGAGCTCCTCCACCATTTCTCAACTTCGGGCACTCACTCCTGAAGTGCTCGGCAGCTCCACATTCATAGCAGCCTCTCTGATTGCCGCTATTGACACCCGGGGTTCCAAATTTACAGTCCTTGGCCACATGACCAATACGTTTGCATTTTCCACAAGGGGTTGAGCAGGGACCCTTGTTGTGATGAAAGGTGCATTGGGTGCAGAAAGGCTTGGTACCTGTGTAGCCCTTCCTTGACTCAGCTCCTGCTACATAAGCCTTGATGGTCTCGGGCTTCTTGGATTGCGAGCCCGTATTCCTCCCGGACTTGTCCTCCCACTTCCTCTTGTTTTCCCCGGCCTTGGCTTCATTTCTCCGGGACACTTGATCCATAAGATTGTTGGCCATTCTGATGGCATCCTGTATGGTGGATGGGTTGGAGGCAGTGACATTTCCTTGAATTTGAGGAGCGAGTCCCCACATGTAACGCTCGATTTTCTTGTACTCAGGGGTCACCATCTGAGGGCACATAATACTCAGTTCGTGGAATCGGTTGGTGTACCCAGCTACATCCATTCCCTTCATAGCCAGATTCCAAAATTCTGACTCCATTTTCTGTAGCTCATTCCTCGGGCAATACTCATTGGTCATCATCTGCTTTAACTCGGTCCAGGCGAGTTGGTAAGCTGCATCAATCCCCACAGACTGGGTATACGAGTTCCACCATGTCAAGGCGCTGTCTTGCAGAGTGTGGGTGGCGAACTTTACCTTTTCTCTTTCAATGCATCCGCTAACACGGAAGACAGACTCCAACTTTTCGAATCATCGTACTAGTCCGACGGCTCCTTCAGTTCCATTAAAGTATCGGGGCTTGCAACTCAAAAACCCTTTAATTCCACAACCCTTTGGATGGGTTTCAGTTCCTCCCGTGGTGCGGCTAGCACCACCATCTCCATTAGCTGAACTGTTTCTGTTGGTCTCGTAAGTGGCTATAGCAGCAGCCACTCTTTGTGCAACTAGTTCCTCAATTTCGACAGCGCTCATAGCTCGTCTTGGCGGCATTATCTTAAAGTTTAAAGAAAAGAGCATAGTGTAAGAAGTTGAATCTTAAAGATGTAATTTTTCTTAAAGCACAACACTATAATCATCAAACACAATTTCATAAATAACTTGCAATTTTCATTAATCATTCATAACTTTCTTACATTGGGGCGGGTTATTACCCGAAAATTTTTAGTCCTACACTATTACATAATAATTGTGAGACCCAAGATTTCTCAAAGGTCTCAAGTCTAGGCCCAGTAGCAACGCAATATCAATCATGAAACTAAGATAAAATTAACAGTTGCGGAATAAAAGTTAATTACAATCAGAGATAATTTTTAAGTAATAGGGGCAAACTTCTAGACTATTACATCAAAGCACAAAATGTAAACTAACCCAAACCCCAAAGCTCAATCTTCAATCAAGTACCAAGGTATTGGGACAGGTTTTAAAGCACTTCAAGTTCTTTCAGAGTCCTGGCCTATGAACTAGGTCCAGCAAATCCTTTGCCTTTACCTGAAAAATAATGCAACAACGGGGTAAGCTTATTTGCTTAGTGAGAATGCAGAATTTCACATTTAACATGAAATTATGAACGCGGAAGCACATGCACTACACTCGGCTCATGCACGGCTCAGCTCTATATGCACTACACTAGGCTCATGCACGGCTCAATCTCGAAGGGACATTGGCCAATTAATGCTCTTTTGATGCGCGACTTTGCTCAGTTTCCAGTTATAAAACTGTTGTTGCTCTTGAGACTTTTAGACAAATTCATAAGGAATGCTCGGATGATGATAAATCCATACACACACATCATTTAGTGGGGATCAGCCACGTACTGGCTAGCTACCAGTAAAAGCTCTATATGGATATCATCGGAATGCTCAGCTCTAGCTACCCTCTGTGCTTTCATCACATAAATCAGCACATCATAAGCCTAACATTAACCCAACACTTAGCAATAGTGATGGAGTTAAGCTTAACAATCAAATGACTCGTCAATGAAAAAGATTCTGGAAGAATAAATGCTCAGCTCAACAAATCATAGTAAATATACTATGATAATATATATCAATAAGCTCAAGATCAGAATGTCAATAAAATCAGGATCATGCAACAAAAGTCTCAATTCACATAATATGCAGTTAAAGTGAAATCTACAACTCACAGTTATTGGTTATTATGCACTTTCTGGCTCTGGCTCTGTTGCTCACAATCTGACTTATATCAGATTTTCAGATGCTTGTCATTTTGCTTGTTGCTCAATCTGTTAATAATATCATTTCTGATATTTATTAGCCTTTATATCATCTGAATAGTATATTCATTATTCATTCGTTGTCCTTTAATCTCATAGTCTCATATCTTGCTTATATTATCATCAATCTCATTAGAATCTTTCTTCTTAGATCATTTGTATTCTTTGTTAATAATATTCTCAAAAGATCAATGTATATATATATATATATATATATATATATATATATATATATATATATATATATATATATATATATATATATATATATATATATATATATATATATATATATATATATGTATTTAATCATTAAGCTAATTATTTTGTTATTTTATGTGTTGTTCATGTATTTTATTCAATATATTCAAATTTAAAGAGTGAGATTCGAATTTATATAATAAATTCGAATAATTTGCTTAAATTCGAACATCAAATTCGAATATATGATAAATTCGAATTCATCAAATTCGAATATAGAACCAAATTCGAATCCTAATTCGAATTTAGGATTAAAGTCGAAACCTAATTCGAATTTAGTGACCAAATTCGAAGCCAATTCGAATTTAAGGTTCAAATTCGAATCCATATTCGAATTTAGCAACAAAATCGAGTTTGTTCATGCATTTCGAGTTTGTTCTTGATATATCGAATTTGTTCATAAGTTGCAGCTTTAAATCATACATTTTTAGGTCTAATTCACCAATATTCTAAGTATTAAGCCTAGGTTCATTTATATTATACTCATTCTAGTTAAATCTTAAGTTAAACTAACTTTAAATCATATGAAAACCTTAAATTCGAATTCATCTCTTAAAAATCGAAAATATAAAGCTTAAAACGTAAATTCTTACCTCAATTTCGTGTGTAATCCTATATGCAACGATATATTGTTGTAGTATTCTTCGAGATCTTCCCGATGATGTATAAATCTTGATAATCCGACGGTCGGTTTGGGAGAAATCTTAGAGAGAGAGTAGAGAGAGAAAATCTAGAGAGAGTGTAGAGAGAGAGTGTAGAGAGAGAGTAAGATTATGTAAATGAAACTTTAATTACGTTTATATACTTCAACTAGTTATATTTGTTACTTAACCCACTATTACTTTTGTATCTTATATCTCTCTTATTTAATTATCTTTAAATAATTATTAAATCATGACTTTAAATATTTATATAATTTAATTAAATATAGAAAACTTAATTAAATTATAATTCAAAATAATGTAATAATATTACATTATTAGTTTGATAATCAGATATTTTGTTGTGCTAAAAGTTGGGTTGTTACAGAATGGGCTCCACCACGCACAAACTTCGTCCCCGAAGTTAGATATGTTCGAACAGACTTGGGCAGATAGCTTTTATGATATCTATTGATTTCCCAAGACTGATACGAACCTTTGTGGTGTTTCCACTGAACGTGCACCATCTGTATTTCATATCTTTTTATTTCTTTGAAATTCTCAAGCACAAGAAACTCAAGTTTCTCTTTGGAGTCATATTTAATTCAATGTTTCGCTATTATGTAATTGTCGATGATTATTTTAGGAATTTCTGAATTATTATTCATACTCTTAATATATGAGCTTTTTGTCTTAATTAGTTCAGATAATAACTCAGTACATGAGTTAGCTCATATATCTCTTTCATTCGATCTTGAGCCAGTTATGGCTTTTTAAATCTCTCATCTGTATTATTGCAAAATTTTCATGGGCTAACTTATGCAATCACATAAGAGAATTTTTAGGGCTTCTAATTATCAGTTATATATTCATTTTGTGGGCTTTTTGAGATTTAATTTTATATCTCATTCAATTCAGCTAGCATCTATATATTAGTTAACTCATATCTCTTTTCATTTGCTCATGTAATAGTTACAGAGCTTTTCGGGAGTCTGATATCTGTACTTTATATTTATGTTATTGATGATGTTAAAATCATCAATCGCTTAGCCGATTTTCTGACTTGTGCTGACTTGTTATAAAGACTTATAATTTTCTTTGCTTTGTTAAACAAATGGAACTAATTCTCCGGCGCAATAATCGGAGCCAAATCTTCGTATAACGACTCCACCTCACCTACCTTGGTCTCCAATTGCACTGCTATATCTGCCACATCCTTTACGTAAGCAGTCTTTCGAGAAGCAAAATCCTCCAAGATGATCGAGTGTTAAAAGCCGAGAATGAGAGTTTGAGGCAAAACGTTTGAAATGCTATATTTAAAGCTTGCCGAACAAAACAGAAGTTATAATCGATCACATCTTCTTCGCAACGGTTTCAGCAGTTGATGGATATTTCAGGCAAGTCAAATATGATCAAGAACTTGAAGAGATCATATGCTTTCAAATCTTCCAGCGAATAGAAATATTAAGGATATGGAAAACAAATGCTATACAGAATCGAATTCTAAGGAAACGATTTTGATAGAAATCGACAATTTACTTAGGCTTTCTCGGTGTGATTCGTTAGACATGACGGCAGATTCTGTTATTGAAGTCAGGTCTCGAGCTACCAGAGTTCCAAAACCGTCTCCACGACTAGTTATATCATCTTCTACTTTATCGTCATCTCCTTCCTTTATTAGTTCATTGTGTAATTCGGTCAAGAGGGTTTTGAGAAAGCTATAACCTTTGATTCTGTTTAATTATATGTATAGACTTATGTTTTGACTTCTCATTGATGAATATCTGAATTTAAGATCATTTCACTCTTTTTGGTAGAAGCTTTTTATTTTATATGCAGTTAGATGGTATAGGAATTCCATATTAGATATCTCACTAGTCTCGCGTCGACATAGTGAAAATTCATTCTTACATTTATTTTAGCATATGACAGGCTTTTCATTGGCCATTTATGACCAATCGCTTGACTTTACAAAGATCTCAATCTATTTATTTATCACTCTCGCTTTGTGCCTCTGACTTCTTTGATTCTCGTTCAAGTTGTCATTAGGTGCTTAATTACTTGATTCAGATACTCTTCTCATTAATATTTATTGGATCAACAACTTCTACCTCTGTCTCATTATAAGACACGCTGTAATCATTTAGATTACAAGGATTTACGAAGTAGCTGGTGCTTAGGATTATATTTTGATTTCTTAGAGATATTGAATCATACTTGATTCAGATTACAATACCTATATTGTTTATAGGTATAATTTCTGATTGGGAATGTATTCGTATCGTAACTTCAACTGATACAACCCATAGGTCATCCGCATTATTTACTATCAATGACAGGGTTGTACAGTTAACTCAATACTTATGTTGGAATTGAAATTCATATGGTAACGGAATTAAATCATTTTAGCATGTAAGAAACTTAGTATTAATTACGATCAGGGTCTTTTGGCGTCTCTGGTGTCTCCTCAGCATTCTCAGCAGTTATATGGAAAGCTCGCGCCTTTGCTGTAGGTATCATTGTAGTACTTTGCGGAATTGCTCTGCCAACTGGTTGTTCCTGATTAGTAAGCACGCGTGCATTTGGGCAATGTTTGGCATAATGTCCACGCTCACCACAGTTGTAGCATACGTCGTTTCTTTCTGGGCACTCATCGCTTCCATGTCCAATCCGGTTACAAGTGTAACAGGTCACATCTCTAGGGTTGCAGCGTCCGCTATGAAATTTGTTACAGCGTTTACACGATCGTGCTCCTGACTGTATGAAATAAACTCTAGTCTTCTTAGGCGTAGAGGATGCTTGTGACTGCTGCTGACTGGACTTTGATGAACCGAAGAATCTACTGGATTTCTGTTTCTTAGGTGGAGATGGACATGTAGGATTTATAGCCATCATAACAGGTTCACAACTCGAATCTGTGAATTCCCGCTCCACCATTCTTGCTGCTTCCACTATACTAAGATACGTCGTGAACTTTATGCTGCTCATTTGTCTTCTATATATTGGATTCAGACCCAGTTTGAATCGGTTTATCTTACGCTCTTCTGTTGCTACTTGATATGACGAGTAGCCGCAAAGTCTCGAGAACTCATGCTCGTATTCATCAACAGTCTTAGTTCCTTGTTTCAATTGCATCAACTGCATCTCGAGTTCATCTTGTTTGTCGGTTGGACAGTATTTGGCGTTGAACATCTCCAAGAATTGATCCCAGTCCAGTGCCTTAATTGCTTCCTCACCATAGATGCTCCTTTGTGTTTTCCACCAGGCTCTAGTAGCTCCAACGAACAGTGCTGTAGCAAACTTAACTCTATTGCTATCCAGACATTCTGAGATACTGAAGATCTCTTCAGTATGACTTACCCAATCTAACGCTTGTATTGGATTTACTGTGCCTTCAAACGTTATGGCACCACTCGCTTTGAAGTCTTTGAATCTAGAGCCTTTTGGCTGCACGACTCGTTGATTGGCATGCTCATTATCAGATTCCGATTCGCTTGACCGTTCATTTTGCTTCTTTTTATGTTTATTTCTCTTTTCAGTTTTCTTTATTGATTCAATTTGTTCTAGCATAAACTTGTTTTGTTGCTCATTATTCTGGGTTATTAGTTGTTGCATCATTTCCATGACTTGCTCTGGGGTCATGCCACCTGATGGTCCACCTTCTCCAGACATAGCTCTGAAATTCAAATCACTAAGTATTTAGATCATTAGTCTAGCACATTGTACCCTTCCATGCCCCGTCCTACTAGTATCTGAAATCTATCTTAGTTCAAGCCATCCTGTCATGATTGATACTATAGCATTGCACAAGTTTGAGATCATATATTACACGTAATACAATGATTCACTCAAACTATGGCTCTGATACCATCCTGTGAGACCCAAGATTTCTCAAAGGTCTCAAGTCTAGGCCCAGTAGCAACGCAATATCAATCATGAAACTAAGATAAAATTAACAGTTACGGTATAAAAGTTAATTACAATCAGAGATAATTTTTAAGTAATAGGGGCAAACTTCTAGACTATTACATCAAAGCACAAAATGTAAACTAACCCAAACCCCAAAGCTCAATCTTCAATCAAGTACCAAGGTATTGGGACAGGTTCTAAAGCACTTCAAGTTCTTTCAAAGTCCTGACCTATGAACTAGGTCCAGCCAATCCTTTGCCTTTACCTGAAAAATAATGCAACAACGGGGTAAGCTTATTTGCTTAGTGAGAATGCAGAATTTCACATTTAACATGCAATTATAAAAGCGGAAGCACATGCACTGCACTCGGCTCATGCACGGCTCAGCTCTATATGCACTGCACTAGGCTCACGAAGGGACATTGGCCAATTAATGCTCTTTTGATGCGCGACTTTGCTCAGTTTCCAGTTATAAAACTGTTGTTGCTCTTGAGACTTTTAGACAAATTCATAAGGAATGCTTGGATGATGATAAATCCATACACACGCATCATTTAGTGGGGATCAGCCACGTACTGGGCTAGCTACCAGTAAAGGCTCTATATGGATATCATCGGAATGCTCAGCTCTAGCTACCCTCTGTGCTTTCATCACATAAATCAGCACATCATAAGCCTAACATTAACCCAACACTTAGCAATAGTGATGGAGTTAAGCTTAACAATCAAATGACTCGTCAATGAAAAAGATTCTGGAAGAATAAATGCTCAGCTCAACAAATCATAGTAAATATACTATGATAATATATATCAATAAGCTCAAGATCAGAATGTCAATAAAATCAGGATCATGCAACAAAAGTCTCAAGTCACATAATATGCAGTTAAAGTGAAATCTACAACTCACAGTTACTGGTTATTGTGCTCTTTCTGGCTCTGGCTCTGTTGCTCACAATCTGACTTATGTCAGACTTTCAGATGCTCGCCATTTTGCTCGTTGCTCAATCTGTTATTAATATCAGTTCTGATATTTATTAGTCTTTATATCATCTGAATAATATATATTCAGTGTTCATCGTTTATTAACGCTCAAGATTCGTTCGTTGGTCTTTGATCTCACAATCTCATATCTTGTTTATACGATCATCATTCTCAATAAAATCTTTCTTTCATTTGTATTCCTTGTAAATTATATTCTCTAAGATCAATGTATATATATATATATATATATATATATATATATATATATATATATATATATATATATATATATATATATATATATATATATATATATATATATATATATGTATTTAATCATTAAGCTAATTATTTTGTTATTTTATGTGTTGTTCATGTATTTTATTCAATATATTCAAATTTAAAGAGTGAGATTCGAATTTATATAATAAATTTGAATAATTTGCTTAAATTCGAACATCAAATTCGAATATATGATAAATTCGAATTCATCAAATTCGAATATAGAACCAAATTCGAATCCTAATTCGAATTTAGGATTAAAGTCGAAACCTAATTCGAATTTAATGACCAAATTCGAAGCCAATTCGAATTTAAGGTTCAAATTCGAATCCATATTCGAATTTAGCAACAAAATCGAGTTTGTTCATGCATTTCGAGTTTGTTCTTGATATTTCGAATTTGTTCATAAGTTGCAGCTTTAAATCATACATTTTTAGGACTAAATTCACCAATATTCTAAGTATTAAGCCTAGGTTCATTTATATTATACTCATTCTAGTTAAATCTTTAGTTAAACTAACTTTAAATCATATGAAAACCTTAAATTCGAATTCATCTCTTAAAAATCGAAAATATAAAGCTTAAAACGTAAATTCTTACCTCAATTTCGTGTGTAATCCTACATGCAACGATATATTGTTGTAGTATTCTTCGAGATCTTCCCGATGATGTATAAATCTTGATAATCCGACGGTCGGTTTGGGAGAAATCTTAGAGAGAGAGTAGAGAGAGAAAATCTAGAGAGAGTGTAGAGAGAGAGTGTAGATAGAGAGTAAGATTATGTAAATGAAACTTTAATTACGTTTATATACTTCAACTAGTTATATTTGTTACTTAACCCACTATTACTTTTGTATCTTATATCTCTCTTATTTAATTATCTTTAAATAATTATTAAATCATGACTTTAAATATTTATATAATTTAATTAAATATAGAAAACTTAATTAAATTATAATTCAAAATAATGTAATAATATTACATTATTGGTTTGATGATCAGATATTTTGTTGTGCTAAAAGTTGGGTTGTTACAATAATTTCGTAATATTACAAAGATAGAGGAGGGGGTACTAGGTGCGGGAGTGATCAGGGGTCTCTCCCTTTTCCAAAGCATTGAGGCGCTGTGTCAGCTCCTCATTACGGGCCTCGCTCTCGGCTAATCGTTGCCAAAGCTCATTTAATCCGTCCTGCTGGATGGCGAGGGCGTGCTGGTTGGCCCAGTATAAGTTGGAGTTTTCTAACTCCTCCCGCTCTAAACGAGCGGTCATTTCTCCGATATCTTGGTTAAGCAACCAAAGCTGGAGATCATGCCTTGAAGACCGTGCTACCAAGAGTGGTATGGTCTGTTCGGCAGGTTCTTGGGTGAGTGACGGAATACGTGCGGAGGATGGTCCTCCGATCTCAAAGTGGGAAGGGATTCCTTCCTCTTGCCTCCACTCACGGAGGGTCTCAGGCATCCATCCTCATCTTCGGGCGTCTACCCGTCGGTGCTGTGGTGGGGGATTGGGTTGGGGAGTCGAGATTGGAATAGACTCCCGTATCGGCGTGATCACCCTCTTTCGGGGTGTGTACAACATCTTAGGGCCGTTTGGGTAAGGGCGGTATAGCTAGCATGATGGCTCTACCGGGTGGTATGGAATGCGGGCGGGGACCACCGGGGATGGTGGATCTGTCCTGGCGTTGTCCTCTTCCATCGGTTCTTCTTCATCTGATTTTTCCATTGGATCCTCTTCCTCCGAGGGGTCTTCCTCCGAGGGGTCTTCCTCCTCGGTCGGGTCTTCTTCTTCAGATGGTTCTCCCTCAGTGAAAACCTCAGTGACTGCGGGGCTCGTAGGGGTGTACTCATCCTCTGAATCTGACAAGATGATGGTCTCCGGGTGGGACATGTTTTCTGCTATCAAGGTCCATTCATAGTCTTTTAGTTAGTTACAAAATATTTTTAAAATCAGTAAAACTTAAGTGCAGTTATAGTCTAGGGTACTAATGCAACCTAGTTCACTATAACTATGGCTCTGATACCAATCTGTCACACCTCGTTACCCCGGTTGGCAACGAAGCGTGATGTCGCGGAAGCATAACCATAATCATAACGAACGACCACTATATGGACGTTTTGAAAATACATCGTTGAAACTTTAAATCATAGTAATGTTTTACATAGTCTGATATGAATAAAGGAGTTCACAAAAATACAGAGATTTAATTACATAATTAAAATATCCAAAATAATGCAGTTAAATCTCCATCGGTTTGAAAATGAGTGCGACTCCTTAAGTGCGGAAGCTTGAAAATAATTCCGATGTGATGAACTTGCCTTAATTTCCTGAAAATACACGCTAAAATACGTCAACAAAATTGTTGGTGAGCTCATAGGTTTACACGTAAATCTGACTTGTATGGACAACAATAGTAGTAGAGTTTGAATTTATAAAATCATAAATTCCATGTTATGTATTACATATAAACCATCATGCAACCGAAGCTTAATTAAAATGAGTTTGCCCTGTGCAGTATCCCCGACTGTAATACCGTGTGTTGAATATATATGCACTCGCTGTTAGCCAACCCGAACTAACCCGAATTGGGGACATGACTCCCAATAGATCTCTATCCACAATATATTCGCGCTTACAAATAAATTTAATTAATGGTTCATGATATAAGGGCTGATTGAACCACATGTGTAATACGTAATAGAAATGAAGATGTTTTTGTGTCCATATAAAAACGAAGCATGTATTTCATCCCCAAAACATAACAGTGTGAAAATAGGGGCTATGAGAACTCACCGAGATTGCGATGGCAAAAACTAGCGTAAAAAGCTATTTAGCGTGAATGGATGGATGATGCGTCGCGTGAGTTTATATATATATATATAGATTTTTATGTTTTAAATCACCCAACATTACAAGTTTATAAATAAAATCCGCTTAAAACGTCAAGTTTATATATATATATATATATATTATAAATATAATATGTATATATATATATATATATATATATATATATATATATATATATATATATATATATATATATATATATATATATATATATATATATATATATATATATATAATTTTCCAGCTTTTTCGGAGGTTTTTCGGCCTACTTTGAGGCTGTTTTTGACCAAGCTCCAAAAAGTTTTAGGCTTTGGTTTTCTAGGACATTAAACTACTATATACAAAGGATATTTAGAATCAAGAACGGCCATTTTTCGAGATGTTTAGGTTGGTAAAAAAGCTCGTTAAAAACCCTATGTTGGCCATTTTTGAGCTGTCAAACTTTCGGTTTCCCAAATAATTTCTGGAGGTCTTAAACTCCAAAATAAAATTATGAAAACTTCCAAATCTATAGTTAAGACATAGATCTAACTTTTGAGACAAGAATCAACTCATTTCGTTAAGTTATGAATTAGTTATGATTTTTCAAAGTCGATATAAATTTTCTGCCGAAAATCCACAGTTTATAAACTTGAAACAACTTATGATTCTTGTTGTTTATTCAAAGACTACTTGTATAAAAGTTATAAAAGTTATAAAACACATATATATATCACATGTTTTCATAATGTTAACACTTTTATAATGTGTTCATATATTCACAAACACATTTAAAGAAACAACTTAAAAATAAAAACTAGAAACTTATAAACTTGAGTTTTTATGAAACTTGTTATTGTTGTTGATTATATATATTATGCAAGACTTATATAAATGTAAATATAAGATGAAATAAGTTAGTATTTACTTACTTTGATGTTTTTAGAAGAATGGAAATGAGTAGAAGGTTGGATCTTCAAAGGTTCCACCAAGAACACCTTGCAAATGAAGAACACTTTGAAAGAAAAGTTTTGTGGAGTATGTGTGTGTGTGTGTGGCCGGATGCTAGAGAGAAAAGAAGAGGGTTTTTGTTGTTGTAAGTGTGGAAATGAATGGAGTTTAAGTCCTCTATTTATAGGCAAGGAAAGGAGTCTTGTAATCATGAAAGATATGGGAGGTGGAGATTGTGTGCAAGTTTGCACAAACATGGTGATGAAAAGTTGATGTAGATGGTGCAATGTTGGAAGATTAAAATATTGAGGTTGTGTACCTTGAGGGGGGTGGCCGGCCATGTGATGAAATACTTGTGTATTTTTTTTTTTTTTTTTTTTTGTATAAATGTATTTAGAATGTATTCTTGTATTTCCCTTTTCTTGTAAATTCATAAATACTTTTGAATGCATTGTTTTAATGAATTGTTTTAGTGTTGCATAATTAATGTAAAGTAATTGTATTAGTGTATGATTAGTGTCACTAATCATAGATTAATAATGTACTTAGTTGAATTAATCCTTCATATCGTAAATTGACCGGATTAATTGATTTCTCGATTCATTGCACCGATGCATTTGATTCTAATTGAGTTGAATTTTCTAATAAACCTTGTTAATCACTTGATTAATTTCTAATGACCACTGATTAGGCTATAAGTGACTATTAAATACATATTAGGTCATTGTTGCTAACCTGGTTTAGTGCCGGATGTTACAGCAGTCACTGGATCCACCCTCACAGTAGATGGTCCTTCCACCATACCAAGCAACCTCCTCATTGGAGTAGATAGAGGAGGCTCATTTAGAAGTACAGGGGTGTAGAAAACTCTATTCCCAATCACTGGGAAAGCAGCAGTACGTAACATAGGCTGAGAGTTGTATAGATGCTCACCACAGACATGCTTGAAAATGAGGCTCAAAAACCTTGGATATCGAACAGCAGCTAGACGTGTTTTGTGAAGACCTCCCCTTCCGGGTCAGTCCTCAGAGTCTAGGTCCCACATCATGCAATACGATATCAACCATACTAAGATAGGGTAATTAATTGCGGAATTAATAATTACATGTACATTACAGATTAGGATTTAAGTTACATATTTCAAAGTAAAGTTATAAAAAGGGTAACATCTAATCTAGTCATTACATCATAGAATCATAATAAGTCTACCCAAAATCCACAACAATTGCTGTCTTCCAATCAGTACCGAAAGGATTTGTTGTGTAGTGGTCTATGATACTTCTGTCTTGATCTTTAATTGACCTAAGAGCTAGGTCCAGCAGGTGACTTTCCTTTGCTTTTACCTGTAAAATTATAATGCAGCAACTGTAAGCAATGCTTAGTGAGTTTATAGATTTTCAATATCAACATGCGTGTCAAGCGGATCATTAGTCTTAGCGTGATATGTCTTGGCTGCCGCTACAGCCCTCATGATTGAGATATAGAATCATAGAATTGGATGATGTTCAGGCCACACTCACGCTTAAATCGTGGGGATCAGCCACATACTGGGCTAGCTACCAGTAAGTCAATATGGCGGAACATCGGAAGTCATTACCAAGTTCCTAAGAACTGGTGAAATAGCCAGGTCTAGAACAATAGACCATCAGGGCTAGTCAAGCTGAATCAATATATACGTCAAATGTCTGATCAATAGTGAAAGCTTAAGTCGTAGAAGTCATGATAGCAATGAATCAATAAGCAATGTCTGAAGAAATCTTAAATGCAATATGATATGATAATCAAATAGCTATCATGATCCACTGGGCAACACCGAACCATGGTGTGCACAGGTCTCAATCCAGCTGATAAATGAATGTCAATAAATCTAGCAGCAGCAATATATCTCAACCGGAATCTATGCATGTTCAATCTGAATATCTATAACTCACTGGTCTGGGTCTTGGTCAAACAGATATAAGAATCTGCCACCTGAGTTATCTCAGGATTTTATCTTTGTCAATTCTGTTCTCTGTTAAATCAAGTCTCTGACCCGCTTTAAATCTTTAAGTCTTTAGATCAATGTTCAGATATTTAACTGAACCTGTCTAGAATTATATCATATAAATCTTATGTCAATATCATCATCATTATCATAGAATTTTCATCATCTCTTGGTCATTAAAATCTTTAATTTTATCTGATTCTGATAACTTTCAGTTCATCAATATTTTGTTTGTTCTTATTCTTTATTCCTTTAAATTCTCCATGAGTTCTCTAAATATATATATATAACAATATATATATTTATATAGACATTTATATTAAAAATATAAAAATTGCATTTCTGACCATTAAATTTCGGATCAGCCCGGATTGGGATCCGGATTCGGGCCACTCCGAATTGGGGACCCGAATTGGCCTCACCCAAATTGTATACACCCAATTTCGGATCATGATCCAACCGAGATGGACCATCCGGATTCGGTCCAATAGATCCGAAATTAAAATATCCGAATTAGGTTTAAAATCTACATAGGTACCGAATTTCGGATTTTTAAACCCGAAATAGTGATATCCGAATTTTGGGAAGCATCCAAATTGGACCCATCATCCGAACCGAAGCATAGGTCCGAAATTTGGGCACCATCCGAATTCGGGTAATACGAATTCGGACACCACACTTAGTAAATTTCCAGATTTTGTTCTTGGTGTTCTTCATTTTATTTATACGGATTTTTATTAATTTTCACCAAACATATTTAAAATTGACATGCAACTAAATATTTTGATGTATTATCATTACTTGAGTGTTTTTATACTAATTTCCCCCTCAATAACATCATTATTTGACCAAGATCATCCAAAAATGATCATTTTTGTCAAGAACATCCCTTTTTCATCAAAATTCCGATTTGTACCAATTTTGGATGATCTATCCTCAAATTTTTGATTCTAATACTTCTATTAACTTAATTACATCATTATCTATCAATTATATACACATGCAATCTAAAATCATCACATTCGAATCCAAGGTTTCGGTTTTTAATAAAACCGAAACAAACTCTTGAAAATTTAAGAAGTTTAATCAATAATTACCTTGAATTGTTGCTAATTGATGATGTTTGATGATTTGTTGTAACTCCTTTGTCTTGAATCTTCAATTAAATGCAAATTTCTTGAATTTCTTGAAAGTTTTGTGAATGATCCGAAAGTTTAGTGAGAGAGTAGAGAGAGATAGTGAAATTCTTAAATGATTGTTAAATGACCATTAATTTGGTTAATATATGTGACTTAGCTATATTTGTAGTTTAACCCACTAAACTTTTGTATTTTACATCTCTTTATTCTAATCATTTTAATAATTCATAATCATTTATAATTATTCATAACATATATAAATAATTTAAGTAAATAATTTCAAACTTAAATAACTTACATCATAAATAATGTAATAAAATTACATTATTATCTCAAAATCAGATATTTACATGCTTGGCAAAAGTTAGGTTGTTACAGAATTGGCTCCACCACGCACAAACTTCGTCCCCGAAGTTAGCTACGTTCGAACAGACTGGGATATGTTGCTTTCATAACATCTATGGATTCCCAAGACTGATGCGAACCTTTGTGGTGTTTCCACTGGACGAGCACCATCTGTATCTCTTTGTTTCGTAGCTTCTTAGTCTTCGAGTCCAGAATACATTCTGGCTCTTCAACCACCCGAAGCTTCTCATCAATTTGCAGGTTAACGTGTGGTATCTGCACTTCTCTTTCATCAGCTAAGCTCTTTCTCAAATGACTAACATGGAATACAGGATGTATTCCAGCGAAGTCCGCTGGTAGATCAAGACGGTAAGACTGATTCCCAATCTTTTCAACGATCTTGAACGGACCGATGAATCTTGGAGCTAACTTGTTTCTTTTAATGAACCGCACCACATTCTTCATTGGGGATACTTTCAGCATCACCCAGACGTTAACCGCAAAGCTTATCGATCTATGTCGATTATCATAATATGACTTCTGCCTGCTCTGAGCTTCAAGAATATTTCTTCTAACAAGTTGAATCTTCTCGTGAGTCAACTGTAGAAGGGCAGGTCCTGCTATTGGCGATTCACCTGTTTCACGCCAACAGGTGGGAGTTCTGCACTTTCTTCCGTATAAAGCTTCAAAAGGAGCCATCTTAATCGTAGAATGATAACTGTTGTTGTATGAGAATTCAACCAACGGCAAGTGGTCATCCCAGTTACCACCTAGATCAAGAACACAGGCACGAAGCATATCTTCGAGAGTAAGGATAGTACGCTCACTCTGGCCATCTGCATTAGGATGATAAGCAGTACTCATAGAGATCCGAGTACCCATCCCGTTTTGTAGAGCTTGCCAGAATCTGGATGTGAAACGACTATCACGATCTGAGACAATAGATTTCGGCACACCATGACGAGAGATGATCTCGGTAATGTACATCTGTGCCAATTTATCGAGAGAATAAGTTTCTTTCATCGGTATGAAATGTGCTGATTTCGTTAAACGGTCAACGACTACCCAGATGGAGTCGTGCTGTCTTTTGGTTTTAGGCAACTTCATGATGAAGTCCATTGTTATATGCTCCCACTTCCACTCAGGAACTGGTAGTGGTTGCATATCCCCGAAGGGTTTCTGATGTTCTGCCTTAACCATCTGACAGACTCTGCAGCTTTCAACACACTTACCGATGTCTTTCTTCATTCCTGGCCACCAGTAATCAGCTTTCAGATCAAAGTACATCTTTGAGCTGCCAGGATGAACAGATAATTTGGACTTGTGAGCTTCAGATAGAAGAGTGCTACGGATTGAACCATATTTAGGAATCCAGATTCGGTTTCCCTGGAGACAGTGAAGTCCCAAATGGTTCAGAGTTAGAAATTGTAGCTGCCCTTTAAGATTTTCAGAATCAATATTCTCTTCTTTCAGTGCCTCGGCTTGAGCAACTTTGATGTCTTCAATAAGATCAGAAGAGAATATAACCGGAGTTAGGGCATAACAGCACTTTTCTGGATATACTTTTCTACTCAACGCATCCGCGACAACATTTTCTTTGCCGGGATGATATAAGATCTCGCAATCATAATCCTTGATAAGCTCCAAGGACCGACGCTGCTTCATATTTAGATCTTTTTGAGTGAAAAGATATTTGAGACTTTTATGATCGGTGTAAAACTGACACCGAGTCCCATAAAGATAGTGACGCCAGATCTTCAGTGCAAAGGTAACAGCAGCCAACTCAAGATCATGAGTCGGTGCACTTTTCTCATAGTCTTTTAATTGCCTTGAAGCGTAGGCAATAACCTTTCCTCTTTGCATGAGAACACATCCTAAGCCAGTACCAGATGCGTCGCTGTAAACAACGAAATCATCATTGCCTTCTGGCAAGGCTAGGATCGGCGCTTGAATCAACTTTTGCTTCAGAATATCGAATGCCTCTTGCTGTTTATCGGTCCAAACGAAAGGAGTATTCTTTCGTGTTAGCATTGTAAGTGGCACACAATCTTCGAGAAGTCCTTTATGAATCGCCGATAATAACCGGCCAATCCAAGGAAACTTCTTATTTCGGAGGCATTGCGAGGCGTTTGCCATTTCTGAACGGCCTCGACTTTAGACGGATCAACGGATATTCCTTCGCCAGAAACGACATGGCCAAGGAATTGAATCTATAAGAATCATATCAGTATATCAAATTTTTGAAGTGTTAAGAATACTTAATGAATTTCGCTCAAGACTTATATAATAAAATTTATACCTGTCTGAGCCAAAATTCACATTTAGAAAATTTTGCGTAGAGTCTTTCTTTTCTTAACAACTCTAGCAACTGTCGCAGATGAACGGAATGATCAGCCTCCGTTTTGGAGTAAATCAGAATATCGTCTATGAACACGATAACTGATTTATCCAACATTGGTCTGCACACGCGATTCATGAGATCCATGAACGCCGCTGGTGCATTCGTTAATCCAAACGGCATTACGAGAAATTCGTAATGACCGTATCTTGTACGGAAAGCTGTCTTCGATATATCCTCATTTATTACTTTCAGTTCATGATACCCAGAACGGAGATCTATTTTCGAGAAATAGCTGGCTCCTTGCAGCTGATCAAACAGATCATCGATCCTGGGCAAAGGATATTTATTCTTTATGGTAACCTTGTTCAACTCGCGGTAGTCAATATTTATTCTTTATGGTAACCTTGTTCAACTCGCGGTAGTCGATGCACATACGGAAGGTTCCGTCTTTCTTTTTAACAAATAAAACAGGTGCACCCCACGGAGATGAACTCGGTCGGATGAACCCCTTCTCTAACAGCTCTTGCAATTGTTTTGACATTTCCTGCATTTCTGCAGGTGCAAGTCTGTAAGGAGCTTTTGCAATAGGAGCCGCACCAGGAATCAAGTCAATACTGAACTCAACTTGACGTTCCGGTGGCACTCCGGAAATGTCATCAGGAAAGACGTCTGGAAATTCGCAGACAATCGGAATATCGGACAGAGATTTCTTTTCAGAGTTGGATTCAGATAGAGCGTAGCACAGATAGGATTCACGACCCTTAGATACATATTTATAAGCTTTCTCTATAGAAATAAAGCAGTGTGCACCTTTACGCTTCTCGCCCTTGATCTCCAATACTCGGCCGTCTGAAGATTTGATTCTGATGATTCGTCGGTTGCAGATAATTGTAGCCTCGTTGTTTATTAACCAGTCCATGCCGATGATAACGTCGAATTCTTTCAACGGAATCGGTATAAGGTCGAGATTAAATACAATGTTATCGACGAGTAGAGTGCAGTTTCGATAAACAGAATCAGCCGTAACATAACTGTTACTGGCTGTCTCAATATCAAGTACAACAGGAAGCTTCGATGGGGATTTAAGTAATCTTGTTGCAAAAGAAGTCGATATGAAGGAACGACTAGCGCCAGAATCAAATAATACACGAGCAGGTATCGTATTTAACAGAAACGTACCGGTGACTACGTCAGGTGTTTCTCTCGCTTCCTCGGCTGTTATTTGAAAAGCTCGAGTCTTTGCAGTCGGCGTTGCAGCAGAACTCTTAACTGTAGACCCTCCAGCTGATGACTGTGACTGATAACGTGACCCGCTACGACACTGATACATAAAGTGTCCCCTTTTTCCACATTTTGCGCATCCACGTCCCTGCTGTGGACATTCTTCACTACTGTGACCGATCATGTTGCACGTAAAGCAAGTAACATCATCTGGTTTACACAATCCCATGTGTGATCTTCTGCATCGCTTGCAAAATCGTGGTTCGTTCGTGAGAGAGTAAACTTGTGCTTTTGGCTGTGAACTATGCTGATAGGATTGCTGAGATTGCGACTTATTTGGCTTGAAAAATCTACCAAATCTTTGTTTCTTCGGAGGAGACGGATTCATTGGGTTAGTCGTTGGAGCGTATAGCTGATCGCCGTATTCTAGATAACCTCTCTCAATCTGTCTGGCTGCTTCTACCGTTTCCAAGTAACTCTTGTATTTGATCGCGCTCATCGGATGTCGATATCTAGGATTGAGTCCTACACGAAATCTATTCATCTTTCTATCCTCGGTAGCTACTTGGTATGAGGAGTAACCGCATAGTCGTGAAAACTCGTGTTCATATTCGTCGACTGTTTTCGTTCCCTGAGTCAGCTGCATCAGTTGTACTTCATCTTATCTTGTTGGTCGATCGGGCAGTACTTCGCATTAAACATATCTAGGAACTGGTTCCATTCTAAAGTCTTAATTACTTCTTCGCCATATATGCTTCTCTGGGTTTTCCACCATGCTCGGGCAGCACCGACAAATAAAGCGGACGCATAACTTACTTTCTTCGAGTCTAAACAGTCAGAGATTCTAAAGATCTCTTCGGTATGACTAATCCAATCCATCGCCTGAATCGGATTCACTGTACCCTCAAAGTTCAGGGCACCGCTCGCTTTGAAGTCCTTAAACTTGCAGCCTTTTGGCTGAGAAATTTGAGTTTCAGGATTTGTGTTATCAGAATCAGATTCATTAGTCTGGACTTGCTTTTCTTTTCTTTTATTCTTTTTATCTTCACGTCTTTTAGCTTCGGCCTCATCTCTGGCCTGAAACTGTTCTTGCATTATTTTGTTCTGTTGTTCTGAGTGTTGGGCTAGAAGTTGTTGCATCATTTCAAACATCTGTTGTGGGTTCATGTTGCTGGGAATATCACCTGATCCTGATCCTGACATCTTCTACTGAAAATTAAAATCAATTAACTATAAGTTTATAGACTTAGATCTATGTACCCTTTTTCCCATCCTAACAGTCTGTACATCCTATCTCAGTTCAAACCACCTAAATGATTGATACATATGTATTGCTTCAGTTTGAGATCAAGTATACTCACGTAATACTTGATTCACTCAAACTAGTGCTCTGATACCATCCTGTGAAGACCTCCCCTTCCGGGCCAGTCCTCAGAGTCTAGGTCCCACATCATGCAATACGATATCAACCATACTAAGATAGGGTAATTAATTGCGAAATTAATAATTACATGTACATTACAGATTAGGATTTAAGTTACATATTTCAAAGTAAAGTTATAAAAAGGGTAACATCTAATCTAGTCATTACATCATAGAATCATAATAAGTCTACCCAAAATCCACAACAATTGCTGTCTTCCAATCAGTACCGAAAGGATTTGTTGTGTAGTGGTCTATGATACTTCTGTCTTGATCTTTAATTGACCTAAGAGCTAGGTCCAGCAGGTGACTTTCCTTTGCTTTTACCTGTAAAATTATAATGCAGCAACTGTAAGCAATGCTTAGTGAGTTTATAGATTTTCAATATCAACATGCGTGTCAAGCGGAGTCATTAGTCTTAGCGTGATATGTCTTGGCTGCCGCTACAGCCCTCATGATTGAGATATAGAATCATAGAATTGGATGATGTTCAGGCCACACTCATGCTTAAATCGTGGGGATCAGCCACATACTGGACTAGCTACCAGTAAGTCAATATGGCGGAACATCGGAAGTCATTACCAAGTTCCTAAGAACTGGTGAAATAGCCAGGTCTAGAACAATAGACCATCAGGGCTAGTCAAGCTGAATCAATATATACGTCAAATGTCTGATCAATAGTGAAAGCTTAAGTCGTAGAAGTCATGATAGCAATGAATCAATAAGCAATGTCTGAAGAAATCTTAAATGCAATATGATACGATAATCAAATAGCTATCATGATCCACTGGGCAACACCGAACCATGGTGTGCACAGGTCTCAATCCAGCTGATAAATGAATGTCAATAAATCTAGCAACAACAATATATCTCAACCGGAATCTATGCATGTTCAATCTGAATATCTATAAATCACTGGTCTGGGTCTTGGTCAAACAGATATAAGAATCTGCCACCTGAGTTATCGCAGGATTTTATCTTTGTCAATTCTATTCTCTGTTAAATCAAGTCTCTGACCCGCTTTAAATCTTTAAGTCTTTAGATCAATGTTCAGATATTTAACTGAACCTGTCCAGAATTATATCATATAAATCTTATGTCAATATCATCATCATTATCATAGAATTTTCATCATCTCTTGGTCATTAAAATCTTTAATTTTATCTGATTCTGATAACTTTCAGTTCATCAATATTTTGTTTGTTCTTATTCTTTATTCCTTTAAATTCTCCATGCGTTCTCTAAATATATATATATATATATATATATATATATATATATATATATATATATATATATATATATATATATATATATATATATATATATATATATAACAATATATATATTTATATAGACATTTATATTAAAAATATAAAAATTGCATTTCTGACCATTAAATTTCGGATCAGCCCGGATTGGGATCCGGATCCGGGCCACTCCGAATTGGGGACCCGAATTGGCCTCACCCGAATTGTATACACCCAATTTCGGATCATGATCCAACCGAGATGGACCATCCGGATTCGGTCCAATAGATCCGAAATTAACATATCCGAATTAGGTTTAAAATCTACATAGGTACCGAATTTCGGATTTTTAAACCCGAAATAGTGATATCCGAATTTTGGGAAGCATCCAAATTGGACCCATCATCCGAACCGAAGCATAGGTCCGAATTTTGGGCACCATCCGAATTCGGACACCACACTTAGTAAATTTCCAGATTTTGTTCTTGGTGTTCTTCATTTTATTTATACGGATTTTTATTAATTTTCACCAAACATATTTAAAATTGACATGCAACTAAATATTTTGATGTATTATCATTACTTGAGTGTTTTTATACTAATTTCCCCCTCAATAACATCATTATTTGTAAGGTCTACGACTGCAAGATCTATCTAGACGCGGATCCGTGAACGAGTGTGGAATCCTCGTTGACGGTTAGACGGACAACTCTCAACCAACGGAACACGGAGACTATTAGACGCTGAACGAACGACACACGAACGATCCTACGAACTAATTCTCTCCGAAACAGCACTCACCTAGCTGATAAACTCGAGATCGCCTTTTGCTTAATTCCTCACGAATTCTGCTAAAAGTCCCTTAATGATTCGAGTCTATCTCTAATTATAGACCCTGATTCGAGTCTGTTGTGGGCCAAGCTCGAATCTGGCCCAAGGCCCATTCGAGTCTGTCCACAAGACACTCTCGAATCTAGCCCATTCGAATCTAAGGATACATTCGAATCTATCACAGATTCGAATGTCTTCCTTTACCTATTCGAATCTAGCCAATACATTTAAATACTTAAGTGATGAAACTTATGTTTTACTTATGCTTGAGTTAATCTTTGACCTTTATGTTTAAACTTCTTGTAATATGTTACATCAAGTTCAAACACACAATCAATAACAGACAAACACATATAAACATATATATCAAAACACTTGTTAATACTCAGAATATTACTTAAACCATAATGCAGATCGATTAGACTGCTATCGTCACACAGGGTGTACCAACAGACTCCCCCTTGACGATAGCTTCTAATTATTTACATTACATCAAATTTAAGTACTAGAGCTATATATACTACTACCTGCATATAATCCAGCATCTATACAAACTTTAACTACCTTTTGGAACTTCCTGGCTTCAGATCTCCATGGTTCAGTAAAGAAGATAGGCTGATCATGAAGCTTCTTCAGGTCGTCCTTTGATAGGTTTATCAAATGCAGTGGATCATATACCTTCAAAATGACCTGCTCGTCTTGATCCTCCATGATGGCTTCAGCAGTGTCAATCTCGAGGTACCACCATTTCATGTTGCTCAAAACGTTCTGTGGCATCGATTTCATTGGTACTTTCTTTAGACACCTCACAGGTTTGTATACCATCCTTGCCCATGGCCTACCTGTATGAGGATCTATTCTCGACTGATCCTCGACCCTCTTTCCGGTCCTTGGCTTGAGTCGCTCGAACTTTCCTGATCTTCCTTCTTTCCATATAATTCTTGCCACGACTTCAGCGTACTGGTCTTCACCTATATTAATTAACTCTTTCCATGCAAGCTCCTTTACTTCAATCTTGGGCAATGAGTTAAATGCTTTTAGTGTTCGCCTCAAGTATTGTAGTCCATCTCTTCTTTTCAAGATAAATAGCTGCAGTTCTTTGTCAAAGAACCAGCTTATAATGCCTCCTGAGAAGCTTCCAGCACCTGGAACTCTCATTTTCTTCTTCATCTTCAAACGATCTTTCTTTTCCTCTTTCTTGAACCAAAGATTCATCAAGTCAGCTCTAGATGGCTCCTTCTCGGCCTCTTCAAGTTCTTTGTCCTCGACTGAGGCTACCTTGATATAGTCAACGTCAATCACATTATGATTTTGTCCTTCATATAGCTCCGTGACAGGTCGTGAATTGATAATAACCTCATTGACATGATCGTCTTCATCATCCAACACTTCATCGTCTGATTTCCAGTCCACAACCTCCTCTGGAATAAATTCTCCTTCTTCTAACTCTTCTTCTTCATCGTCAAAATCCATAAGCTCTTCCTCTATGTCCTTCAGTGCATCAATCATGTCACTGTCCAGAACCCTCGAGGAACCTGCTTCTTTTCCAGATACTCCTACTTCTCCTTCTGTACTTGGCTCCCCCTGAATTTGTGTAGCTTGAGCTGCAGGAAAATCTACAGACTCAATCTCTTTATTCGCACCGGGATCATCGCCTTCATTATCATCATCTCTTCTCTGTACCTCCTGATCCTTACAACTCGTCTCCCCTGAGTTTGTAGATTTTTCATAAGTTGCTCTAGGAGGGACCTCATTGCTCGGATTTCTGAAGATTGATCAGCTACGAAAGATTTTAGCTCCGTGTTTTCGTCTCTGACACTTTCCACAATCTTCCTCAACTCTGCATTCTCCTTATCAAGATTTGAGTTATGCTCCTGGAGTTCACCTACAGCTTTTGTAAGAGTTATTATTTGAACGTGCTGAAAGTCAATACGACTCTTGAGTTGCATGAATCTTTGATTTTCGGTATATGCGGCTGACGTAGAAGGAATGGACTGAATGGGAGATGGGATGAAAGGTGGTGGAATGTATGGTTCATGCTGCTGAGGTGGCGGTGATGGTGGAGCTGTGACTTGTGGTTGGGTTTGGGTTTGAGGCTGAGGTTGTGCATCGGACTCTGATGAAGTCCCCTGCATGAACCTGTGACGTTTGGCCCGTTGCCTTGTCACCAACTGAGCAACCTCCTCTTCTTCAAAATCTGAATCTTCAGATTCCCTTTCTTCTCTCCTCCTCGATCCTGCTGCTTCATTCACT
The DNA here is from genome assembly GCA_020465985.1 of Centrapalus pauciflorus. Lineage (NCBI taxonomy): Eukaryota > Viridiplantae > Streptophyta > Magnoliopsida > Asterales > Asteraceae > Centrapalus > Centrapalus pauciflorus. The sequence goes on from JAANYP010006721.1 coordinate 161,570, forward strand.
ACTAACCTAGCGCCATAGGTTCCGATGTGAATATTGGGATCTGCAGCCACTGATTCAGGAGCTTCAGCCTCCTGCCCATCCATATCATCTGATTCTGATGCTGATGATGTCAAGCCTTCATCAACCCTTTCTGGCTCATACTCATCCACATCTCTAAAAACATCTTCTGCTCCTTCTGGTGGACTGAGCAGCTCCCCCACTAATGCTGCGGCCACGTCCTCATTCGCATGGGGTCCTGATGCCCATATCTCTTCTAGTGTTTGCGCAATTTGTTCAGAATCAGGAACTGCACTTGAAAGCCCTGCTTCCTGTGCTTGGGGCTGCTCGCTTGTAGAAGGCCTTGATGCCTGGATTTGACTCACTGCTGGTCTCTGACGGCGTCTTTGAACTCTTGGCTGTTGTTGTTGTTGACGTTGTTGCTGTTGTTGTTGTTGTGGAAACTCAACGACCCCTGCCCAGTTGGCATCTTCCGGGGCTTGAAAATCCCTATCCACAATAGCTCCGAACAATGGACGAGCAACAGGAACAGCCAATCTTCCTCGGTGTGAGGAACAATCAGCGAAAATCCGTTTGTCCATAACATTAACACTCAAAGAGTCATTTGACGGCGGCAAGTCTGGCAAGAAATGCCTTATCAGCATCATTATGAATCTTGGGTACAAAAATCTTTCCCTTTCTGGAGCCGTAATTTGATGAACGAACTCCGAGAAGAACATCTGCGAAAAGCTGAACTTCCGATTATATACCAATGCAATAACTCCAGATTGGATCTTTGACACTATGTAATCAAAGCCAGCTTTCTTCGGCGCATAACAGACCATGAATACGTGCACCAAGAATCTCCACTGCCCAATCAGGCCACTCTTCATGTATGACGACTTTGTCACATCTAAACTGTATCCCATCCTCAGAAAAGCAGTCTGCCTAATACTTAACGGGAAGTCAATAGGCCCGTCCTCCTGTTCCTGAGAACCCAACTGTAGAACTTGGCGCAACATATCTGCTGAGAAGACTAGAGGCTGGACAGCGATTCTGGTTCTTATAACTGTCGGGGTGACAGTACAGTCAACCTGTAAATGATCATAGAACTGGCGTACATACGAAATTACAATTGGAATGTTATGAAACAAAGCATAGCTAATCCTAGATTCAGCTAGGAAATCCAAAACTTGGCGAAAACCCTGCGCCTCAGGGATATTATTGTCTGGATTAAGGACCATATTATGCTTAGGGACAAAACGCGAACTGCCATATCTGCACAATAAATAACACTGTTAGACTCATTAAAAATCAATAAACTTGTTTAAATTCAAATTTGTTTTATTTTGTACCTTTTTAAATACAAAATCTAACACAATTAAATTTCCACAAGTTTAATAAAATTTAAATTAAACAAAATAAATAAAGTACAGATTCGAAAGTAACAGATTCGAAGTGTCCATATTTGAATGTAATGGACAGATTCGAAGAGTCCCTATTCGAGTCTAATGGACAGATTCGAATATCATGGTCATCTCGAATCTAATGATAGATTCGAGAAACCCATGAACAGATTCGAAGGTCCAGGAACAGACTCGAAACCCCGTCGGTCCTTCTTTCACCAAAAATCCAAGATTTTAACCGTTTTGAACTTAGTGATTCACATACATTAGTTCAACTAGGTTCTAATCATTGATTTATGCTTTTAATTTGATCTTTTATAGGTCCAAACTTGGTAATTTAGCAAAAACTCTATTTCGACCTATAAAACTTCAAAATTTGACGATTTGGTCTAAAATTGTGCATAAAACTACACAAATCTTGTACAATCTGGTTGATTATACCTAGATGTATCTGTAGAATCGAAACACCAAGTAAGAGACTCGACAAAATGTCGTTTTGGAGGATTACGATAGACTCGAAGGAACAGATTCGAAATCGCCTTGATAGATTCGAAAACAGATGGAATTAATGACCTACTCTTAACCTATTTATACCACCAACCCTCGAGTCTAAGCATAGATTCGAATCTACTGACAGATTCGAATTACTCCTTATTCGAGTCTGTCTTAGATTCGAAACCACCAACACTTAGAAAAATTTCGAAAATTTTGAAATAGTTTCAACTTTTCCAACTTTTTTCTACGGTATTGTGTAACCAGATAAATTATGCCAATTCTTTTACCCTAAGCTCAAGATAGTTTACGCATTGTTTATTTTATCCAACTTTGAATGCACCCTCAGTAACTTTTGACCTTTTCCATAAGTAAAAAATTAAACTAAACTAAAAGGAAATAAAATAAACTAAGGTAAAAATAAAATAAAATAAAGTAAAATAAAATTTTGACCAAAAATTTAATCTAGACTTAAGAAAAATTTACAATCTAAGCTAAATACTTAACAACATATTTTTGATGAGTATAGTCTAAGAAAGGTTCAATCAGATAGCGATGTCTGATACTAACTTTCAGTACTTAAACTTTCACACTTAGGAATTTTTGATTCCTTTGATTGTTTGTTGTGACATACCTATTTAGCCAATTGTTGGTATTTTACCCTGTTAAACATTCTACATTTCGGAATATCCCTTGGCCTTTTTATTTATCAGGAAATTATCTTACGTGACTCAGACATAGACATACTTTTATGATCAAGGCACACATACAAAGATTCTAACTTGTTGGTATTTGCAAACTTTCTTTAAAAGACAAACATCGGACACAGGTCTGTATTTTCATACAACAAAGTGTCTTAGTTCGACTTAAGGTTTTCTTTTAAGGTTAGCAGATAGCGGTGACAGGTCTGTTGTAACATCCGGCACTAAACCATGATAGCAACAATGACCTAATATGTATTTAATAGTCAATTATAGCCTAATCAGTGGTCATTAGAAATTAATCAAGTGATTAACAAGGTTTATTAGAAAATTCAACTCAATTAGAATCAAATTCATCGGTGCGATGAATCGGGAAATCAATTAATCCGATCAATTTACGATATGAGGGATTAATTCAACTAAGTACATAATTAAATTATGATTAGTGACACTAATCATACACTAATACAATTACTTAACATTAATTATGCAAGACTAAAACAATTCATTAAAACAATGCATTCAAAAGTATTTATGAATTTACAAGAAAAGGGAAATACAAGAATACATTCTAAATACTTTTATACAAAAAAAAAATATATAATAACATGAAAATAATCCATAAAAATCTGGTCATAGGGTAGTACTACCCAAGATTTGATTTCAATTTTTTAATTCCCAACTCCATAACCTTTCATACCCCATTCTCCTTTCATTTCAACATGATCTTACACTCCAACTCAATTTGAAAGACCAAGACTTTGCCTATAAATAGAGGGCTTCCTTTTCATTATTTTCACACCAAAATATCTCTTTCTCTCCTCTCAAAACCGGATCCAACACACACACACACTACAAACCTTTTCATTCAAGTGTTCTTGGTGAAATTCAAGTGTTCTTGGTGAACTTCTAGTGTTCTTGGTTCAAATCTTGCAAGAGTTCCAACTTCTTCCCAATTTCATACTCCAAATACATCAAAGTAAGTAAATACTAACTTATTTCATCATATATTTAAGTTTATATAAGTCTTGCATAATATATATAATCACCTACAACAACAAGTTTCATAAAAACTCAAGTTTATAAGTTTCTAGTTGTTATTTTTAAGTTGTTTCTTTAAATGTGTTTATGAATATATGAACACATTATAAGCATGTTAATATTATGAAAACATGTGTTATATATGTGGTTTTATAACTATTATGGCTTTTAAACAATTTGTCTTTAAATAAACAACAAGAATCATAAGTTGTTTTAAATTTATAAACTACGGAATTTCGGCAGAATATTTGTATCGACTTTGAAAAATCATAACTAATTCATAACTCAACGAAATGAGTTGATTCTTGTCTCAAAAGTTAGATCTATGTCTTAACTATAGATCTGCAATTTTTCATAATTTATTTTGAAGTTTAAGACCTCCAGAAATTATTTGAGAAACCGAAAGTTTGACAGCTCAAAAATGGCCAACATAGCGTTTTTAACGAGATTTTTCACCAACCTAAACAACTCGAAAAATGGCCGTTCTTGATTCTAAAAATCCTTTGTATATAGTAGTTTAATGTCCTAGAAAATCAAAGTCTAAAACATTTTGGAGCTTGGTCAAAAACAGCCTCAAAGTAGGCCGAAAAACCTCCGAAAAAGCTGGAAAATATATATATATAAACTTGACGTTTTAAGCAAATCTTATTTATAAACTTGTAATGTTGGGTGATTTAAGACATAAAAATCTATAAATATACATATTATCATATATTAGTGATATTAAGTCCTTATCATCATTTAGGACTCGGTTAAACACCTCCGGTTTCATCACCCATCAAACAACGCACTTTTGCATTTTTGCGCGTCGTTTTGCCATCACAAGTTCGGTGAGTTCTCATAGCCCCTATTTTTCACTATCTATTGGGGTGGAAATACATGCACCGTTTTCATATGGACATCAAAACTGTTTATTTCTTATATGTATTACATGTTCGGATTCCATCAGCCCTTATATCATGAACCGTTAATTGCATTTATTTGTAAGCGCGAGTATATTGTGGATAGATCTATTGGGAGTCATGTCCCCCATTCGTGTTAGCTCGGTTCGGCTAACAGCGAGTGCATATATATTCAACACACGGTATTACGTATGGGAATACTGCACAGGGCAAACTCATTCTAATTAAGCTTCGGTTGCATGATGGTTTATGTAATACATACACGGAATTTATGATTTTAAAAATCCAACTCATCTGATAATGTCCATACAACTGGTCTTTTCGCGTAAACCTATGAGCTCACCAACAATTTTTGTTGACGTATTTTAGTATGTATTTTCAGGTAATTAAGGCAAGTGTGCCTTCGGATACACCAACTTTCAAGCTTCCGCATTTCATGGAGTCGCATGCATATTTCGAAAACTAACGGAGATTTGACTGCATTATTTTTGGACGCATTAATTATGTTTCAGAATCTCTGTATTACGCGAACTTCATTCCTTTCATTTTGTAAAACATTAATACATTTTTAAATTTTAATGTCGTAATATTTCGAAAACGTCCATATAGTGGTCGTTCGTTATAATTATGGTTATGCTTCCGCACTCGTCACGTCTCGCTGCCAACCAAGGTAGCAGGGTGTGACAGATTGGTATCAGAGCCATAGTTATAGTGAACTAGGTTGCATTAGTACCTAGACTATAACTGTTACAAAAACTAAACTTTCTTCAAGAACTGTGAACACATATATGGACCCTGATGAAAATAACATATCGAAATTCACCCCTAGGGAAAGGGTGTGACTAGCACAACGGGAGTCTATCCCGGTACCTGCCCATCAGCCAAGCCCGCCGCAGTAGTAACGGGCAAGCATAGGACAGTGGGGATGGATGCCTCACACTCTCCAAGAGTGGAGAAACGAAGAGGGGATCCAAATCCAGTTTGAAGTCAGAACACCATCTTCCTCTCAAGTGCCGACACTTACCCATAAACCTACGTAACAAACAATGTCTCTGTTGGTGGCAAGGGCCGCCAGACCTGACCTCCAATTTCGACAAAATCCACCAAGAGGTCAGTGAGATCTTTGCAAGGATTAAGCAGGAGGCAATGCAAACCACCAATAAACCTTAGGCCAACCAGAATAAACAGGCGATTCAACCAGACGGAATCAACAAATTGTGACAACGCCTAGCGGAGCACAAAACCCGCAATGCAGAACTAACCCAACGACTTAACACTCTGGAGTACGAGGAAACCCCAGAGGCATCTCATACTTAGTACCCTTCTACCATTTTATAGTATTTATCTAGGCTTTACTATCTGATATATCCTAGGGTAAATAAGGCTTAAGAATTTATCAAAAAAAAATTTTGACCATATCACATACAAAGATTAAGTATCAAGAACTTTTATGAGGAATTAAGTTTTAACTACAACTCTGCGTAGGAATAGATAAAGCTGTGACTATCTGCCTAAGAAATTTCAAACCCGTAGACTTATCCTCTTACCCCATTAGATACCACTTATGCATTTCTACTATTTGATACTGGTGCTGATAAGAGCTTTATATCCACTAAGTTCACGAAGCTGATAAATTCCATTAAGTGCTACTTATGCTATTGAGGTTGATGACAGTGAGACGCTTAAGACAAATAATATAAGTCGAGGATGCTCCTTAGAATTAGTAGGCCGACTCTTTGAAACAGACATGATCCCCATCAAACTGGGAAGTGTTTACGTGGTCATAGGCATGGATTGGCTATCGAAAATCGTGAGGAAATAGTATGCAACAAGAACATAGTTCATATACCTTTAGCCAATAAGAAGGTCCTTACCGTCCAACGCAAAGCAAGAAATACCAAAGTAAGCATCATCTCTAGCATTAGGACCCTGAAGTGTTGATAGAGAGGGAGCCAAAGGGAAAGCGGCTCGCAAATATTCTTATTATTTATGGTTACCCCAAAGTTTTTCCAGAACACTTACCTGAACTCCCAACATCGAGGCAAGTCAAATTCAAAAATAGGCCTAGTATCAGGTGCGGTACCAGTGGCTCGAGCACCATGCCGATTAGCCCCATCAATAGTGTAAGAATCGTCCAACCAACTATAGGAGCTCTTAGCAAAAGAGCCTATCAAACCGAGTTCCTGGCTTTGGAGGAGCTCCAGTTTTCTTCATAATGGAGAAGGATGGAACTTTCGGGATGTGCATCAATTACCGAGAAATTAAATAAGCTAAAAGAACCAATATCCACTTCCAAGGATCAATGACTTGTTTGACAAAACTCCAAGAATTAAGCTTCTATTCGAAGATCGTCCTTAGGTCTGGTTATCATCAGGTTAGAGTTCACAAGAAAGATATTCCAAAGACAGCTTTCAGATTCCGTTTCGGTCATCAAAAATTCCTATTAATGCCGTTTGGGTTAACCAGTGTCCCCAACGGTACTCATGGACCTCATCGGGTGTGCAAACCTTATTTAGACAAATTCGTGATTGTATTCATGAATGACTTTTAATCTACTCACGAAACGAGAAGGAGCATGAGCAACATTTAAGACTGATTCTGGAATTATCGGAGAAAGAACAACTATATGCTAAGCTTTCTAAATTTGACTTTTTGTTAGGAGAGGTGAAATCCCTCGGTCACGTGAACAATAGTAAAGGAATCCAAGTCGACCCCGCAAAGATCAAGGCTATCAGGAATTGGTCAACTCTTAGAACCCCCATAGAGATAGATCGGCTTAATGATTTCCCTATCATCGCCACGTGAATTTGATTCTAATTGAGTTGAATTTTCTAATAACAAACTTGTTTATCACTTATTATATTTCTAAGACCACTGATAGGCTATATATTGCCTATTTAAATACATATTAGGTCCATTGTTTGCTATCATTGGTTTTTAGTTGCCGGATGTTACAGTCTCCCCCTGTTAAGGGAATTTCGTCCCGAAAATTAGCTCGTGTTCTCCACTTCTTGCGTACTGAGAACAGGTGTGGGTATTTTTCTCTGAACTGATCTCGCGCTTTCCCACGTAAACTCAGGACTCGCCTTAGAGTTCCATCGGACTTTTCTTATCGGGCTCGGCTGACTGCTTTAGTTTCTGACTTCGCGTGTCCATTATTTCTACAGGTTGCCTCAATGAAGTCAACTTATCGTCTAACTCCCGCTCGTTTTTTTTTCCCCCCCATGGGTTATAACGAAGTGATTCATCCGCCAGACACTTTTAAGATTGGACACGTGGAAGGTATTATGCACGTTATTAAGCCTGGGGGCCGCGTCGAGTCGGTAAGGTAAGCTTACCGGCGCCAATTTTTTGGTGATCTTGAATGGTCCGAAATAACGGAGGATTGAGTTTCCTGTTTCCCAAAACGGGAATTAATTAGCCCTTTCCAGGCGCGATTTCATTGGTACTCGTTCTCCTTAATTAGAATTCAAGCGGATTTCTCCTACACTGACATAACTTTCTGACAATTGCGGGCAACTTCTTTTAGTCAGTTCCGCAACGTTTTACTATCCTTTCGGTAATTTTGTGACTGATTCTCTTAACGCCCATGATTTGGCCGTTTCCCACTTCTTTCCCATAAATTGGTGATCGACACTTTGCCCGTTTAGAGGGCCTCAAACGGAGCAGCTTTAAGTACTTGCGTGATAGCTTTGTAGTACGATAATTCCCCTAAGGCAAATAAGTATCCATTACACAGCTTTCATGTACGTTTCTGTGTTTGGCTCGTTTCTCTATTCTGACCATTGGTCTGAGAGTTATCTGTGTCGTACTCCGGTCCAGGTTTTTATCCACAGTTGGCTATAATAATTGCCAAAAGCTTAGCTGTAGATCTGCTATCCATATCAAAATGATTATAATAGGCACTCCGTGTCCGGAGACGACTTCCTTGAGGTACGTTTGGACTAGCTTATTCATCCTGATGTTCTTCTTGATTGGTAGGAACGCGCGGATTTTGTCCTTCATCCATAGCCAGCTTTCTTATTCCACCAAACAGAGTAATCAGATTCTATTCATGAATTATCGATTTTTATTAGCCCTTATTCTAAACTATTTATCCGCTTGTACTCTTAACGGCTTAGCTCCTTAGTTTTCCTCAGGTGATAACGAATTTTCACGGTTGCCATTACATATTAGTTCCATCCAACGGTACTACTTCGTATTCGACTCTTTCTGGTTCAAGATGTGTTGGAGCTCCTTATGGTCTGTGAATTACAATAACACTTCATACCGTTAACAACTATTGTCTCCAAGGATACGACACTTCTTCAGATCCAGCTCAGTGTGTGTAAATCACCTAGTGAACCTTAAGTTTTATAAAGTATAAGCTTCTGTTCCTATTTTCTATATTACAGCCATTTGTGTGAGAGCGTCACAGTAATCTATAAATTTCTCGTTCCCTTAAGTATTGACAAAAATAGCGCGCTGCACAGTTTGTTGCTTTAATAACACTGGAAGATGTCTCCTGATCCTGCTCCAATCATACTTCAATGCTTCTTTTCGGGTCAGTTTTGTTAGAGTTCTGGTGGTCTTGAGAAAATTGCTTATAATCAAGTGCAAGTCTTAAGGACTGGTCG
>JAANYP010006721.1:171787-221855 GCA_020465985.1 Centrapalus pauciflorus
GTCTTAAGCGTCTCACTGTCATCAACCTCAATAGCATAAGTAGCACTTAATGGAATTTATCAGCTTCGATATAAAGCTCATATCAGCACCAGTATCAAATAGTAGAAATGCATAAGTGGTATCTAATGGGGTAAGAGGATAAGTCTACGGGTTTGAAATTTCTTAGGCAGATAGTCACAGCTTTATCTATTCCTACGCAGAGTTGTAGTTAAAACTTAATTCCTCATAAAAGTTCTTGATACTTAATCTTTGTATGTGATATGGTCAAAATTTTTTTTGATAAATTCTTAAGCCTTATTTACCCTAGGATATATCAGATAGTAAAGCCTAGATAAATACTATAAAATGGTAGAAGGGTACTAAGTATGAGATGCCTCTGGGGTTTCCTCGTACTCCAGAGTGTTAAGTCGTTGGGTTAGTTCTGCATTGCGGGTTTTGTGCTCCGCTAGGCGTTGTCACAATTTGTTGATTCCGTCTGGTTGAATCGCCTGTTTATTCTGGTTGGCCTAAGGTTTATTGGTGGTTTGCATTGCCTCCTGCTTAATCCTTGCAAAGATCTCACTGACCTCTTGGTGGATTTTGTCGAAATTGGAGGTCAGGTCTGGCGGCCCTTGACACCAACAGAGACATTGTTTGTTACGTAGGTTTCTGGGTAAGTGTCGGCACTTGAGAGGAAGATGTGTGTTCTGACTTCAAACTGGATTTGGATCCCCTCTTCGTTTCTCCACTCTTGGAGAGTGTGAGGCATCCATCCCCACTGTCCTATGCTTGCCCGTTACTACTGCGGCGGGCTTGGCTGATGGGCAGGTACCTGGGATAGACTCCCGTTGTGCTAGTCACACCCTTTCCCTAGGGGTGAATTTTCGATATGTTATTGTCATCAGGGTCCATATATGTGTTCACAGTTCTTGAAGAAAGTTTAGTTTTTGTAACAGTTATAGTCTAGGTACTAATGCAACCTAGTTCACTATAACTATGGCTCTGATACCAATCTGTCACACCCTGCTACCTTGGTTGGCAGCGAGACGTGACGAGTGCGGAAGCGTAACCATAATTATAACGAACGACCATTATATGGACGTTTTCGAAATATTACGACATTAAAATTTAAAAATGTATTAATGTTTTACAAAATGAAAGGAATGAAGTTCGCGTAATACAGAGATTCTGAAACATAATTAATGCGTCCAAAAATAATGCAGTCAAATCTCCGTTAGTTTTCGAAATATGCATGCGACTCCATGAAATGCGGAAGCTTGAAAGTTGGTGTATCCGAAGGCACACTTGCCTTAATTACCTGAAAATACATACTAAAATACGTCAACAAAAATTGTTGGTGAGCTCATAGGTTTACGCGAAAAGACCAGTTGTATGGACATTATCAGATGAGTTGAATTTATAAAATCATAAATTCCGTGTATGTATTACATAAACATCATGCAACCGAAGCTTAATTAGAATGAGTTTGCCCTGTGCAGTATTCCCATACGTAATACCGTGTGTTGAATATATATGCACTCGCTGTTAGCCGAACCGAGCTAACACGAATGGGGGACATGACTCCCAATAGATCTATCCACAATATACTCGCGCTTACAAATAAATGCAATTAACGGTTCATGATATAAGGGCTGATGGAATCCGAACATGTAATACATATAAGAAATAAACAGTTTTGATGTCCATATGAAAACAGTGCATGTATTTCCACCCCAATAGATAGTGAAAAATAGGGGCTATGAAGACTCACCGAACTTGTGATGGCAAAACGACGCGCAAAAATGCAAAAGTGCGTTGTTTGATGGGTGATGAAACCGGAGGTGTTTAACCGAGTCCTAAATGATGATAAGGACTTAATATCACTAATATATGATAATATGTATATTTATAGATTTTTATGTCTTAAATCACCCAACATTACAAGTTTATAAATAAGATTTGCTTAAAACGTCAAGTTTATATATATATATATTTTCCAGCTTTTTCGGAGGTTTTTCGGCCTACTTTGAGGCTGTTTTTGACCAAGCTCCAAAATGTTTTAGACTTTGGTTTTCTAGGACATTAAACTACTATATACAAAGGATTTTTAGAATCAAGAACGGCCATTTTTCGAGTTGTTTAGGTTGGTGAAAAATCTCGTTAAAAACGCTATGTTGGCCATTTTTGAGCTGTCAAACTTTCGGTTTCTCAAATAATTTCTGGAGGTCTTAAACTTCAAAATAAATTATGAAAAATTGCAGATCTATAGTTAAGACATAGATCTAACTTTTGAGACAAGAATCAACTCATTTCGTTGAGTTATGAATTAGTTATGATTTTTCAAAGTCGATACAAATATTCTGCCGAAATTCCGTAGTTTATAAATTTAAAACAACTTATGATTCTTGTTGTTTATTTAAAGACAACTTGTTTAAAAGCCATAATAGTTATAAAACCACATATATAACACATGTTTTCATAATATTAACATGCTTATAATGTGTTCATATATTCATAAACACATTTAAAGAAACAACTTAAAAATAACAACTAGAAACTTATAAACTTGAGTTTTTATGAAACTTGTTGTTGTAGGTGATTATATATATTATGCAAGACTTATATAAACTTAAATATATGATGAAATAAGTTAGTATTTACTTACTTTGATGTATTTGGAGTATGAAATTGAGAAGAAGTTGGAACTCTTGCAAGATTTGAACCAAGAACACTAGAAGTTCACCAAGAACACTTGAATTTCACCAAGAACACTTGAATGAAAAGGTTTGTAGTGTGTGTGTGTGTTGGATCCGGTTTTGAGAGGAGAGAAAGAGATATTTTGGTGTGAAAATAATGAAAAGGAAGCCCTCTATTTATAGGCAAAGTCTTGGTCTTTCAAATTGAGGTGGAGTGTAAGATCATGTTGAAATGAAAGGAGAATGGGGTGTGAAAGATTTGATTATGAAAGGTTATGGAGTTGGGAATTAAAAAATTGAAATCAAATCTTGGGTAGTACTACCCTATGACCAGATTTTTATGGATTATTTTCATGTTATTATATATATTTTTTTTTGTATAAAAGTATTTAGAATGTATTCTTGTATTTCCCTTTTCTTGTAAATTCATAAATACTTTTGAATGCATTGTTTTAATGAATTGTTTTAGTCTTGCATAATTAATGTTAAGTAATTGTATTAGTGTATGATTAGTGTCACTAATCATAATTTAATTATGTACTTAGTTGAATTAATCCCTCATATCGTAAATTGATCGGATTAATTGATTTCCCGATTCATCGCACCGATGAATTTGATTCTAATTGAGTTGAATTTTCTAATAAACCTTGTTTATCACTTGATTAATTTCTAATGACCATTGATTAGGCTATAATTGACTATTAAATACATATTAGGTCATTGTTGCTATCATGGTTTAGTGCCGGATGTTACAAATTGCTTAACCGATTTTTTTTTATTTTGTGCTGACTTGTTATGAAGACTTATAATTTTCTTCGCTCTATCAAACAAATGAAATCTATCCTCCAGCGCAACAATCGGAGTCAACTCTTCGTGTAACGACTCCACCTCGCCTACCTTGGTCTCCAATTGCGCTGCCATATCCGCCAAATCTTTTACATAAGCAGCCTCTCGAGAAGCAAAATTCTCCAAGATGATCAAGTGTTTAGAAGCCGAGAATGAGAGATTGAGGCAAAATGTTTGAAATGCTATATTTAAAGCTTATTGAACAAAACAGGAGTTCGAACAGAGAATCAAAAATTTGGAGTTACAATCGACCACATTTTCTTCGCAACGGTTTCTGTAGTTGATGGATATTTTAGGCAAGTCAAATATGATCCCGAACTTGAAGAGATCATACGCTTTCAAATCTTCCAGCGAGTAGGAATATTAACGACATAGAAAACAAATACTATACGGAATCGAATTCCAAGGAAACGATTTTGATAGAAATCGACAATTTACTTAGGCTTTCTCGGTGTGATTCGTTAGACATGACGGCAGATCTTGTTATTAAAGTCAGGTCTCGAGTTACCAGGGTTCCAAAACCGTCTCCACGACCATTTACATCATCTTCTACTTTATCGCCATTACCTTTCTCTATTAGTTCACTGTGTAATTCGGTCAAGAGGGCTTTGACAATAATCAGGTTCTGTTTAATTATATGTATAGACTTATGTTTGACTTTTCATTGAAGAATTTCTGAATTTAAAATTACTTTACTCTTTTGGCGGAAACTTTTCATTTTATATGCAGTTAGGTGGAATAGAAATTCCATATTAGATATCTCACTAGTCTCGCGTCGACATAGTGAGAATTCATTCTTACATTTATTTTGGCATATACGGGCATTTCATTGGCCATTCATGACCAATCGCTTGGCTTAACAAAGTTCTCAATCTATTTCTTTATCACTCTCGCTTTGTGCCTCTGACTTCTTTGATTCTTATTCAAGTTGTCATTGGGTGCTTAATAATTTGATTCAAATAATCTTCTCATTTTTATTGGATCAGCAACTTCTACCTCTGTCTCTTTATAAGACACGCTGTAATCATTCAGATTACAAGGATTTACGAAGTAGCTTGTGTTTAGGATTAAATTTCAATTTCTCTCGAGTTTTGAATCATACATGATTCAGATAACAATACCTATATTGTTTATAGGTATAACTTCTGTTTGGAAAAATATTTGTATCGTAACTTCAACTGATACAACCCATATGTCATCCGCATTATTCACTATCGATGACAAGGTTGCACAGTTAACTCAATACTTATGTTGGAATTGAATTTCATCTGGCAATGAAATTAAATCATTTTATCATATAAGAAACTTATTATTAGTTACCATTGGGGTCTTTTGGCGTTTCTGGCGTCTCCTCAGCATCCTCAGCAGTTATATGGAAAGCTCGCGCCTTTGCTGTAGGTATCATTGTAGTACTTTGTTGAATTACTCTGCCAACTGGTTGTCCCTGATTAGTAAGCACGCGTGCATTTGGGCAATGTTTGGCATAATGTCCACGCTCACCACAGTTGTAGCATACGTCGTTTCTTTCTGGGCATTCATCGCTTCCATGTCCAATCCGGTTACAAGTGTAACAGGTCACATCTATAGGGTTGCAGCGTCCGCTATGAAATTTGTTACAGCGTTTACACGGTCGTGCTCCTGACTGTATGGAATAAACTCTAGTCTTCTGAGGTGTAGAGGACGCTTGTGACTGTTGCTGACTGGACTTTGATGAACCGAAAAATCTACTGGATTTCTGTTTCTTAGGTGGAGATGGACATGTAGGACTTATAGCCATCATAACGGGTTCACAACTCAAATCTGTGAATTCCCGCTCCACCATTCTTGCTGCTTCCACTATACTGAGATATGTTTTGAACTTTATGCTACTCATTTGTCTTCTATATGTTGGATTCAGACCCAGTCTAAATCGGTTTATCTTACGCTCTTCTGTTGCTACTTGATATGACGAGTAGCCGCAAAGTCTCGAGAACTCATGCTCATATTCATCAACGGTCTTAGTTCCTTGTTTCAATTGCATCAACTGCATCTCGAGTTCGTCTTGCTTGTCTGTTGGACAGTATTTGGCATTGAACATCTCCAAGAACTGCTCCCAGTCCAATGTCGTAATTGCTTCCTCACCATAGATGCTCCTTTGTGTTTTCCACCAGGCTCTAGCAGCTCCAACGAACAGTGCTGTAACAAACTTAACTCTATTGTTGTCCAAACATTCTGAGATACTGAAGATTTCTTCAGTATGACTTATCCAATCTAACGCTTGTGTTGGGTTTACTGTGCCTTCAAACGTTAAGGCACCACTCGCTTTGAAGTCTTTAAATCTACAGCCTTTTGGCTGCACAACTCGTTGATTGACATGCTCATTATCAGATTCCGATTCGCTTGACTGTTCAGTTTGCTTCTTTTTATGTTTATTTCGCTTTTCAGTTTTCTTTATTGATTTAATTTTCTCTAGCATAAACTTGTGTTGTTGCTCATTATTCTGGGTAATTAGTTGTTGCATCATTTCAAGGACTTGCTCTGGGGTCATGCCACCTGATGGTCCACCTTCTCCTGACATATCTCTGAAATTCAAATCACTAAATATTTAGCTCATTAGTCTAGCACATTGTACCCTTTCATGTCCCATCCTACCAGTCTCTGAAACCTATCTTAGTTCAAGCCATCCTGTCATGATTGATACTATAGCATTGCACTAGTTTGAGATCATGTATTACACGTAATACAATGATTCACTCAAACTATTGCTCTGATACCATCCTGTGAGACCCAAGATTTCTCAAAGGTCTCAAGTCTAGGCCCAGTAGCAATGCAATATCAATCAGGAAACTAAGATAAAATTAACAGTTGCGGAATAAAAGTTAATTACAATCACAGATAATTTTTAAGTAATAGGGGCAGACTTCTAGACTATTACATCAAAGCACAAAATGTAAACTAGCCCCGAACCCCAAAGCTCTATCTTTAATCAAATACCAAGGTATTAGAACAAGTTTTAATGCACTTCAAGCTCTTTCAAAGTCCTGACCTATGAACTAGGTCCAGCCAATCCTTTGCCTTTACCTGAAAAATAATGCAACAACGAGGTAAGCTTATTTGCTTAGTGAGAATGTAGAATTTCACATTTAACATGCAATTATGAACGCGGAAGCACATGCACTGCACTCGGCTCATGCACGGCTCAGCTCTATATGCACTGCACTAGGCTCATGCACAGCTGAATCTCGAAGGGACATTGGCCAATTAATGCTCTTTAGATGCGCGACTTTGCTCAGCTCCCAGTTATAAAACTGTTGTTGCTCTTGAGACTTTTAGACAAATTCATAAGGAATGCTCGGATGATGATAAATCCATACACACGCATCATTAGTGGGGATCAGCCACGTACTGGGCTAGCTACCAGTAAAAGCTCTATATGGATATCATCGGAATGCTCAGCTCTAGCTACCCTCTGTGCTTTCATCACGTAAATCAGCACATCATAAGCCTAACATTAACCCAACACTGAGCAATAGTGATGGTGTTAAGCTTAACAATCAAATGACTTGTCAAAGAATCGAATCTAGAAGAAGAAATACTTAGCTCAACAAATCATAGTAAATATACTATGACAATATATCAATAAGCTCAAGATCAGAATGCCAAATAAATCAGAATAAAGCAACAAAAGTCTCAATTCACATAATTTTCAGTTAAAGTGAAATCTACAACTCACAGTTACGGGTTATTTGCACTTTCTGGCTCTGGCTCTGTTGCTCACAATCTGTAGTGGATTAGAACCACTATCTGACTTATGTCAGACTTTCAGATGCTCGCCATTTTGCTTGTTGCTCAATCTGTTATTCATATCATTTGAATAGTGTTTTCAGTATTCATTCTATTAATAATGCTCAAGGTTCATTTGTTGGTCTTTTAATCTCAAAATCTCATATCTTGATCATATGATCATCAATCTCATTAAGATCTTTCTTTCATTCGTTTGCTTTCTTTGTTAATTAATATTCTCTAAAGAACAATGCATATATATATATATATATATATATATATATATATATATATATATATATATATATTATCATATATATATATATTTAATCATTAAACCAATTATTTTCTTATTTTATGTGTTGTTCATGTGATTTATTCAAGATAATCATATCTAGTAAGTGTGGTTCAAATTTACCAATTAAATTCGAAATACTAATTCAACTTTATCATCAAATTCAAATCCATGGCTTCATCATATAGGGTTAAAGTCGAAATGCAAGGGTTAAATTCGAAACCCTATTCGAATATAACATCAAATTCGAATCCCATACAAAACTTGAGGCCATTACATTCGAATATAAGCACAAATTCGAAACTTGTCTCGACTTTGGGGATAAATTCGAAATCTAATTCGAATTTAGTGCTTAAACTCGAAGCCAATCGCAATTTTAATGTCAATTTCGAATTTGATGTCATCTTCAATACCTTAATTCGAATTTAGAGCTTAAATTCGAATCCCCTTCGAATTTAATGAATCAAAATCGAATTCATGATTAAATTTTAGCTATTTTCGAGTTTGTTCTTGGCTTCTCGAATTTGTTCATCTTCTACAGCTTTTAATCTTACATTTTCAAGCCTAAAATCATATATATACTAAATATTAAGCCTAGATTCAATTATATTAACATTATCTATTCATTTCTAGCTAAAACTAGTTTTAATTTCATGAAAATACTAATTTCAAATTTATATCTTCAAAACCGGAAAATATAAAAACTTTTAACGTAATTTCTTACCTTAAACTCGTACGAAATCACGCATATAATAGTAGATTGTTGTTGTATGCTTCGAGATCTTTCCGGTAACGTATAAATCTTGATAATCGGACGGTCGGTTCTTAGAGAGAGAGTAGAGAGAGAAATCTAGAGAGAGAAATCTAGAGAGAGAAAGTCTAGAGAGAGAGTAGATCTGATTTTATGATTCTAAATTCCGTTTATATACTTCAACTAGTTATGTTTGCTACTTAACCCGCTATTACTTTCGTATCTTATATCTCTCTTATTTAATTATCTTTAATAATTTATTAATTCGTAATTTAAATATTTATATAATTTAATTAAAATATTTCAAAACTTAATTAAATTATAATTCAATTAATGTAATAAATTACATTATGGTTCAATAATCAGATAATTTAAACTGGGACAAAAGTTAGGTTGTTACAGAATGACATGCAATCTACATAGATAGTCGTGTAGAATGTCAATTATCATATATTCTACGTAGATTACATGATAAAATATAACAAAAACACATTAAATAGTAATGTTAATATAAATAAAAAGATATAGAATTGTATAAGAAACATAAAAATATATTAAATATATAAGAAACATAACATTTTACATAGATTATGTGTGACGTTTTACAGGTAGTATTGTATTATATTCTATGTAGATTATCATGTAATGTACGTAGATTGTCATGTAATCAACATAGATTATCATGTAAAACATCTAATAACTATTACATTTATTATAAATCTAATATATTACAAATAATTTTAATTATAAAACATGGAAAATGAATCTGTCCAATCTACGTAGATGACATTCAATCTACGTAGAATGACATGCAATCTACGTAGAGTGGCATGTAATCTACGTAGAGTATCGATTCACATATTCTATGTACAATCTACGTAGAATGACATTCAATATACGTAGAATGACATTCAATCTACGTAGAATGACATGTAATCTACATAGAATGCCATGCAATCTACGTAGAATGTCGTGTAGAATGTCAAGTATCATATATTCTACATAGATTACATGATAAAATATACCAAAAACACATTGAATGTTAATGTACATCTACATAAAAAGATATAGTAATGTAGAAACATAAAAATATATGAAATATATAAGAAACATAACATTTGACATAGATTATGTGTGATTTTTACAAGTAGTCTTGTATTATATATTCTATGTAGATTATCATGTAATCTACGTAGATTATCATGTAAAACATCTAATAACTATTACATTCATATATATATATATATATATATATATATATATATATATCTAATATCTTACAAATAATCTTCATTATAAAACATTGAAAATGTATTTGTCGTATTTTATGTAGAGTATCGATGATCATATTTTATGTACAATATACGTAGAATGTAATGCAATATACGTAGAATGTCATTCAATCTACGTAGAATGACATGCAATCTACGTAGAATGTCGTGTAGAATGTCAAATATCATATATTCTACATAGATTACATGATAAAATATATATAAAAAACATATTGAAACAAAAAAAGAAGATTTCATTTAGACATTTTATCAAATACTTGGTATGCAACTGATATAAAATATACCAATAAATACATAGAATAAAACTGTTAATCAATGTAGAATAACATACAATCTACGTAGAATGACATTCAATCTACGTAGAATGACATGCAATCTACGTAGAATGGCATGCAATCTACGTAGAGTATCGACGAACATATTCTAAGTACAATCTACGTAGAATGTCATGCAATCTTCGTAGAATAGCATTCAATCTACGTAGAATGACATGCAATCTACGTAAAATGTCGTGTAATGTCAAGTATCATAGATTCTACGTAGATTAAATGATAAAATATACCAAAAATAATTTAAACAAAAAAAAATAATATTTCATTTAGACATTTTATCGAACACTTGGTATGCAACTGATATAAAATATACCAAAAACACAATGAATAGTAATGTTAATCTACAAAAAAGATATAGATTTGTATAATAAACATAAAAATATATGAAATATATAAGAAACATAACATTCTACATAGATTATTGTTGGGTACAATTTATAGTAGAGTTGAAAACAATCCATATTGTATAAAGTTCAGGGGGTTGTGTTGTAATTACTTAATAGTTATCTTTTGTATAAATACTTGTTAGTTAGTAATTGTGAGAGTTAGTTAACTGAAACACCCATTTCAACTTAATATAATAATAATGGGGTTGCAGTAAATTAATTATAATTAACATAGTTTTTAAAGAAAATCGGGCATGACCCGTTCGCACGAGGTTAATATCCCTGTTTAGTTATAAACCATGATTTGGAATGTAAAGTAAATTTACAAGATAATTCTAAATAGTTACAACAACTATCATCCATCAAAGACATTAGGTGTCTATATGTACACATCTAAGTGTGTTGGTAGACAGACTACCCAAAAGTATCACAATATTAAATTAACTTTTACCGAATGTCAAGACTTCAATTGCGGTCCGTTTAAACTCTAGGACCAGGGTCAGCAATCACCTTGCCTTTACTAATCCACCTGAGGTATATAAAAGTGAGGGGTTAGCAAATAAAAGTTGCTAAGTGAGTTACTAGATCGATATGGAGTGCAAAACATACAACATTTATAAATGATAAAATGATTATGAAATGACAAGTGCAGTATCTTTTAATAAAAATGGTGTGGGCATAGCCCATTAATTTGCATAGGTTGCGGTACATGACCCGCTACCCGCCGTTGCCCCAGCTGTGAATCCATGTCCAGCTGCGCAACTCCAACCGGCTTCCATGTCCGGCCACCTACCCACGAGTTCATGTGGTGTAGGAATTTTTACGCACAAACACAAAGTAAGGCGTTTTATAATAATAATAATGATCTGGATATCCAGTGAGGCCAATAAGAAATGAGCATAGCTCACAATGGGGTAATCAAGTGTAATCATGTGAAGCATGAAATGAACGATCTTCAAGCATAAAATGAAGGTTAATATGTAATGAAATGTATCAAATGAGGTATGTTGGCCTTAGGCCATGATCAAGTAATGAACCGCCAATAGGGCAGTATAATAAAACCAGTGCAATGCATCATATAAGAGGATGATGCCAATTAGATATGCACAATGTCATAAATAAAATAAAAATGTAATTATGTATGCAACACACACATCAATTCTAGAACTCACAGTACAATAGACTAAAGATAGCCCTTAAGGCTCAATACAACCAATAAGCCATTTAACGCCCGAACCGACAATCGGCACTCCTTTCAGCTCCAAACCTATCAAATAATGATATTCAAGGTATTAATTAGCTTATAATAGTATATCATAAGGTCTGGAAATTATTTGAAGTGTTTAAGCGTTACGGTTTAAATTTTCGAATTCTAGTAACACGCCGTGTATTTCGTTAGCTTTTACAGACCTTCAGGTAGACTTCAATGTTAATTTATGTATTATATAAATATTTATATATATAGCTATATAACCTAATATTACCCTAATAAGGCTTAAAACATGAATTTTTAGGAAAAGAGGGGCTCGACTCGCCGACTCAAACGGGTCGACTCGCCGAGTCGTCTACAGACCTGCACATTCTGCTTTCAAATTTCTATTCCCCTGCTTATAACCTCCTCATTCCAAATCGTTTCCAACCTCTTCAAACACCATGATAACTCATTTTTATGTCTCCTTTAATTAATATAAACATATATAAAACTATTCTAACATCTATAACACAAACTTTAATCAATTTAACCACTTCACCTATTAAATTTTCTAAATTAAAATCCAAGTTCAAGTAAATAAAATTCTTTGGTTTCTTATGCTTATAGCTTTAGAAACCTTTCAATTATTTCGTTATTGACCATCCATTTATATAAACCACCACTTTTTATAATTCAATAATTTGAATTTACTCAATTCACCACACATCTAAATTTCATGGCTTTCTTTGATTTCTTTTATATATACATATATATATATATATACATATATATATATATATATATATATATATATATATATATAATTTCAGGAAATACACTAACAATCAAGTACTCAAAACATTAAACAGATTTGAACCATCATATGTTGAGTATTACTATATAAAAGGGAGATGAAGGTGAAATATATATATATATATATATATATATATATATATGAAAGAATCAATTGAACCTTACCTTGAATTTATTAATTTAAAAGCACCATATGGATTGAAACTTCTGCCCTAAAATCATAGCTCCAACGATCGCTTTTTATTTTTTGTTTGCACAGAAAATTTCAACAGAGGAGAAGGAGGAAATGGGCAACTAAGGAGATGAAGAGAAGGAGGAAATGGGGACAGCACCGATTGGGGGGTGTTTAAAACCGTCAATTGGTCTCCAATTTGCATAAGCAACCCTCCAGGTTCCATTATTATTTTTTTTTGCCCCAATATGTAACTTTCTTTACCAATTCAACCACCCCACTTTAGGTTAGTGCATAGGATACTTGTACATAGGGTTGGGAGTCTTGTACTCATATGTATGGAGTGATAATTTACCAAGTTCAAAGCATAAGTTAATTAAGTAAGTGGACATCCTTTTAAGTGGACATCCTCTCTTATAATTATAACTTAAGCAATTAACTTGATTATATTTGATTACTTAGTTAATCGAATTATTAACTTAAATTGTGAGAATATTATAACAAGGTACGAGTTAAACTAGCTCGAATATATGTATGTCTCGTTTATTCATTAATAGCTTCGTAAATTAATATTAATATACATTTTCTCTTTAAATGGTTATAAAATAAATTCTTACGTATCGGTTAACATAATTAATTTACCAGATTATCGGTGAAATGTATAATTAGTAAACTAATTATTATATTAAATTTGAGGATGTTACATTAACAGAAGGTGAATACAGCAGATTAGAGAGAATAATTTGTCAAGCAAGAAAGCTCAAGAACTATCATTGTAATATCTCTTATTCTCTCTATAATCATACGGTATTCTGTGATTTGTCATAATTGTTCATATGTTTATGTTTAATGTTGATTGAATTGCATGAAATATGAAATCACAATTGGTATCAGAGCCAAATATGGCTGAATTTGAGTTATCTTAATGATCAAAAGAACTTGACGATTCGAAACGAGCAAATTTTCAGAATGCAACTCAACTCAAATATATTTTGCCTGAAAGATCTGATCTTTACAAGAAAGTTAAAAAATCCTGAAGAATTACTTTCGAAGACAAATGATACTGATCAAAATTGTATTTTAAACAAATCTGAAGAATTTTTTGCTCTTGAAAAAGAGTTATCTTTAACTAAAGATTCTCTTGAGAAAGAAAAACATGAGTTCTTACTGAAAGAACAAGATTTTAAAACAAAATCTAAGTTGTTTGAAGATGAAAGAAAAGTGTTCTTAATTAAAGAACAATCTTTTAAAACTGATTTCCATTCATTTGATAACGACGGAAATTCTTATTTGGTCATTATCAAAGGTTTAGAAGATCAGCTACTTCATCTTACCAAACAAATTAGTGATTCTCCTTCTTCAAAAGAATCAAAGGTTGAGATTTCTTTAGTTTGTTTAAAATCCAAAGTTGATCATTCTGATTTATCTACAGAAAGTGAAAATAATCCAATTGACTTTTCTAAATTTGATTATTCTTCAGATCTTAAACTAAAGTATCTGTTAAAGATACACAGATGCAAAAATAAAGTTGTTAAACAACTTTCGGTAAATATTTACACCGGTGAATCTTCAAAGTCAACTTTTCCTAAAGTTTCTCAGAAAGACACCAAATATTACCAGAAACAGGCTAGAATTGGACAGTTGTTCATAAAGAATAGTTTGAAAAAGTCTGAACATTCAAACTCAAGTTTCTTTAGAAATTCATATATTCAATTTTCAAATACTCAAAGAAATTTGTTTTCTGCTTTTCAAAGAGAAGCTGATGGTTATAATCTGCACTGGGTACCTAAACCCCAATTTAAGTGGGTACCAAAATCCGTTTTGAAATGGGTACCCAAGAGCGCTAACAAGTCTGGATCCAAATCTGTTTGGATACCAAAGACATCTTAAATTTTGCAAGTTGTAGGTTTCTTATCATTTCAGATAAGGACCCGTTCTTCATTTCAAAAGGCTCTTGATTACATCAGATCAAGACCCGTGTTTGAACTCAAGATGGTTTTTAGTCATATCAGACTAGAACCCGGACTTCATCTCAAGAGGCTTCTACTCACAACAGAGTAGAACCCGATCTTCACTGAAATTGGATTTTATACTTTTCAGTACAGAACCCAAGCTAATGGTTTTCAGTTACTTCAGACTAAAACCCAAGCTTCTGCGACAAATGACTTCTAATCACTTCAGATTGGACCCGAGTCTGAAAGACAAATATTTCTTGAATTCCTGCCCTGAATTCAACTCTGAAGCTGCATTGATTTAGAGGGAGTTTTATTTTTATAATTTTTTGCTCCTGATTTAATTTCTCCGAGTTGACTAACTTTGTGTGCTTATTTCTAGGGGGAGTATCAGACGCGCTTTGACGATGACATTTTTCAAAACTGTGTGTGATTTTTCACGAAAATATTTGATACACACATAAAAATAATTTTTGAGCTGAAAAGAAATTTTTTTTTTTCTGATTCTCTGAATCTATCATTGAGATGACTTGATCTAATCTCTTTCATTTTCATAATCTCATTTCTTCTGAGATTTTATTCATTTGTCTCCCATGTATTCTGAATTCTTCCAATCATTTTCATATTCTCCCAATTGCTAATTTTTTCATGAAAATCTGATTCATTTCATATCATATATCAGATTTTCCATTTCATTCTGATATCTACCAACTCATCATTCCCCAAATTCATTCTGGATTTCATCTCCCAATTCATTTGAGCTGTAAATTCTAATCAGTATTTTTATGATATCACATGAGCTGAAATCCTTAAGATTATTTCTGCTGACTCCAATTATACACCTAACTATGTGATAGGCATAAATATAGCTTCTTTGGTCTAACCAGAACCGGAAGACCTACCCAAGAAGCAAACCAACTGTAGTTTGTGTGGGTGAGAGTTCTTTAGGTCTATTAGTTGAGAAGTGTCAGTTAACACGAGATACTAACAGGGTCGAGCAGAGATAAAATGCAAATGAGAGGGATACATTGAAAGGAGATGGTGGTGCATCAGATCATGCTTTTGCTATAAAGCTGACTGAATTTATTTTTCAAAAGTGAGCCGGAGGGAGCTTAGTTGAAAAATGTTGAGAACTGAGAGTTGAGAATGGATTTAAAAGAAAAGAAAATCCTACCTACACTGTGTCGACTGGGTAATCCACATAATCTATCAAGCCCTAGGCGACTTGATATTGAAAAAGACATCATGGACCCAGTGACGCATGCACTTAACCCACCAACCACTCAGTTATCTCTCAAAAGATTTCTGTTCAATAATTACGGAGATATAACACATTTCTATCGATATATCATTTGGATATTATTGATATTGAAACAAGGAAGACATTTGCTCCGGTCTCCAATTTCATTTGATGCACATTGTGTCTAGAGCTGATTATATACACTTTTAGGACACATCAAGTCTAACAGTCTGTGTGACTATAAACTGCTAGTTCAAAGTGACTAAGCCGGAACAAATATGAGTGATTCTTTCATGATAAATGATTTCACGATGACTATTTGGAAATCCTACCAGTGTTAACATTACGTCAGCGCTGAAAGTAGGTCACATAGATATTGTCTATTGTGCAAACAGGAATTCTATGTGGTCCTGGACTCTTTATCTCACAAAATGAATGTGTTTCATTTTCCCCAAAGTTGAAAAGTTTTGTTTTTGTTCTGAAAAGATGTAGTTTCAATTCGAGGGGGAGTGAAATCTTTGAGGGGGAGTGAGATAGATTTGTTTAGTATAGAGGAGAAGATATCTGTTTGAGGGGGAGAAAATCAATTTGTAATAATTTCTGAGTTGTAATTGTTGTTGTATTTCTTCTACTATATATTCAATGCTTTAATGTCTCTGAAGACTTTTGCATGATGTTCATAATTCTTATGATCATCATGAGGGGGAGAAAAGCTAGAGTTCAGAGACAACGGTTGAGTAGATTGAAGTCAACTGAAGACAATTACAACAACTTATGAAGACAATTGATAAAGGGAGAGAATCGAAAGCTATTCACGATCTAAGGGGGAGTGTACTTACAAGAAAAGAAAAGATAATAAAGAAGAGATGTGAAGATCAGAGAGAGACAATAAAGAAGAAGATTTTATCAGAAGATTCAGAGATCAAAGAAAAGAAGAAGATTCAAGAAAAAGAATCAACCTGAACAGAGAACTTTTACTGAAAATTGTTTGCATCTCTAAGGGGGAGATTGTTGGGTACAATTTATAGTAGAGTTGAAAACAATCTATATTGTATAAAGTTCAGGGGGTTGTATTGTAATTACTTAATAGTTATCTTTTGTATAAATACTTGTTAGTTAGTAATCGTGAGAGTTAGTTAACAGAAGGTGAATACAGCAGATTAGAAAGAATAGTTTGTCAAGCAAGAAAGCTCAAGAACTATCATTGTAATATCTCTTATTCTCTCTATAATCATACAATATTCTGTGATTTGTGATAATTGTTATGTTTATGTTTGATGTTGATTGAATTGCATGAAATATGAAATCACAATTATGAATAGTAATGTTAATCTACATAAAAAGATATAGAATTATATAACATTCTATATAGACACATAATAATTCTATATAGAATACATTAATTTTTTAGCAATTAAATACTTTTTTATATAGAAAAAAATTTATATTTTTTATAAAAAACGTTCTGTTTAATATTAAAATCAATTCTCATAAAAGAAAGAGAAAATGAAAATGAAAAAAAAGGGAGAGAAAGTGAAAAAAAGATGCATACAATAAAAAAGGTGGAGAGAGAAAGATAATATTTTTTATTCCAAAAATACCCTTTTGATCCAAGGGCTTCCTAGGTTCTCACAATCTTTGAGGTTCTTAAAAGAACCTCTCCCTATATAAAAAATAATATATATCAACATAAATATTTTTATTATAAATGTATGAACCTGTATAAATAATTATAAAAAATTTCTTATTTATGAAATTTTTAAAAAATAATTTCTAAACATAAATGATTTTTTCGATTATAAATTTTGATTGCTTTACACTTTGATTATAGTAAATTAAAATTAATTAAGACTAAAAATATCTAAATCATTTATGAACCAACATAAATAATTAAATAATTCTTTTCTATTTTTTTTTATAGTTTATTAAATTTAAGTAACACTAAATATAATTTATTTAATTAAGATTAAAAAGAGTTAAAAAACTAATTATAGAAATGGTCCCTATAGTTTGCATCAAAATAAGGGTAATTTGGTCATATTAGAAAAGTTAATAGGTTGAGGGACCAAAATTGCAAACAAACTATGACAATAAGGACCGTTTATGCAAATTTGAAAGTTCAGGGACCAAATCCAAATTTTAGGACAAATCACAGGGACCATTTTTGTAATTAAGTCAATAATAATATTAATAATAGGGTAAATTACAAATTTCGTCCCTGTGGTTTATAGCAAATTACGGATCCTGTCCCTCTATAGAAGAAATTACAAATTCGATGTCTGTGGTTAACATTTTGTTACGGATTTGGTCCTTTGACCGGTCATTTTTTTTAAAATGACCATTCTACCCTTGAGAAATATTACGAATATAGGTAATAAACTTTAATAGAATATACAAAATAATAAAATATTATACATCACCAATTAATTATTTATAAATATAAGAAAACTATATCAAAATAATTAAAGCATACCTAACAAATTAATTGCTCCCTCGCCGTTTACATCGGTCCAGAACGCTGTCGTTTCGTCATTCCTACGCGTTATCTCAACCTCCCTGTCTTCGTCTCTTTACTCAACAAAGCCGAGGAAGAGTTCGGTTTCCAGACCACCGGCGGACTCGTTCTTCCCTGCGACGTCGTTTTCTTCAAAAACTTGTTGAATGTTCTCGAAAGAGACGAGCGTGGATTCAGTGCGTTGGATTTCGATGAGTTTTCCGATATGTTTTCTGTTGATTCTTCGGTTTGTAAAAACGTCTCGGATTTCCGTAGCTTCACTCCGTTGTTGCAGAAAGCAAAGGTTTGAATTCAATTCAATCGAATTGAAACGTCGTCGTTTTTGCCGCCCTAAGGATGTCGGTGGTTGGGTGGTCAATGGTGGTCACGGTAGAGATGGATGTTGATTGCATAGAGTAATTAATTTGTTAGGTATGCTTTAATTATTTTGATATAGTTTTCTTATATTTATAAATAATTAATTGGTGATGTATAATATTTTATTATTTTGTATATTCTATTAAAGTTTATTACCTATATTCGTAATATTTCTCAAGGGTAGAATGATCATTTTAAAAAAAATGACCGGTCAAAGGACCAAATCCGTAACAAAATGTTAACCACAGACATCGAATTTGTAATTTCTTCTATAGAGGGACGGGATCCGTAATTTGCTATAAACCACAGGGACGAAATTTGTAATTTACCCTTAATAATAATAATAAATTGAGTTAATTACAAAAATGGTCCCTGTGGTATGTCCTAAAAATTGGATTTAGTCCCTGAACTTTCAATTTTGCATAAACGGTCATTATTTTCACTGTTTGTTTGCAATTTTGGTCCATCAACCTGTTAATTTTTCTAATATGACCAAATTACCCTTATTTTAGTGTAAATCATAGGAACCATTTCTGCAGTTAATATTTTAACTTTTTTATTCTTAATTAAATAATTATTTTTTTAGTGTTACTTAACCTTAATAAAATACAAAAAAAAAAGAATTATTTAATTATTTATGTTGGTTCATAAATGATTTAAATATTTTTTAGTCTTAATTATTTTTAATTAACTATAATCAAAGTGTAAACCTCTCAAAATTTATTTTAAAAAATCATTATGTATAGAAACTATATATTAGAGGTTTCATTCATAAATTTTGTAATAAAAAATATTTATGTTGGTCAAATATATTTTACTTTCGTCTTAAATAAAATTGGCCAAAAATTATATTTTATAGTCCTTTCACTTTTTTATCAAAACAAGGTGATCATGGTAAAGTGATAAATCAAAATGGTTTAAATTTTAAGTTATTGATTTAATCGGATTAAAATTAAAGTCAATATGAATCTCAAACATGTTATACGACCTAAAACTTTAAATTGTTTTTAGTGTAATTAAAAATTAAAACGATAAAACAATTGATACGTTAAATAAATAAATTTGACTTGTCTTAGACCCTTTGGATGTTTTTTTTAACTCGGTCGAGTTAGATGTTAAAATTTTATTTATTTAAGTTCTTCAATTATTTTTCCACGAAGAGAAAACATATAAATTAAAAGGAGTTTTGATTACACACATATGATTAAAATGTTTAATCATCTTGACTCCAATAAATAAATTCATCATTAAAATTAATTATTCCGACCTAAAATTATGAATGTTTTTTTTCTAAAAGATTAATTGAAAACAAATTATTAGGTTTAAGTTTTTCAACAACGACATGATCTCTTGGTTTGATCGAAGCTTTTGAGATAAGTTTTTTAATCGGAAGGATGTTGATATTAATCTTGTTATTAAGGTTTAATCGTTAAACTCATATCACCTTGTTAAAATAAGTTTTAATAAAGCGTTTTAATTTTTAAAAAATTATAAGTTTTGAGAGGTTTACAATTTGATTGTTTGAATGATTTAAATAATAAAAATGTTGGTTCATAAATGAATTTTTTGACGATTAAAAGAGTTTAATGTGTTAAGAAACTTTTAAACATAAATGCTTTTTCTTAAAAAAATATAATAGTTTAATGTGTCAAAACTATAAAGTTGGTTCATAAATATATAATTATAAATTGAACGATTCAAAAGTTAAATGATTTTAATATATTTTTTTCTTAATTGGCTTTAATTAAATTGTTGGTTCATAATGTTTTATAATTTATTAAATTTAATTAATACTAAACAATAAACTATAGTTAATTAATTTTTATTTATAAATGTATGAACCAACATAAATAAATATAGTGTCAAAATATTTTATTTATGAAACCTCTAAAAAAACAATTTCTAAAATAAATGATTTTTTTATTATAAGTTTTGAGAGGTTTACACTTTAAATAAATTTAATTTAGACTAAAAAATATTTAAATCATTTATGAACCAACATAAATAAAACAAATCTATTCTTTTATATAATTCATTAAAGTTAATTAACACTAAAATATAAATTATTTGATTAAGAGTTAAAAGAATTAATTGCAAAAATGATCCCTATGGTTTGCATCAAAATAAGTGTAAATTGGTCATATTAGAAAAGTTAATATGTAGAGGGACCAAAATTGCAAATATACAGTGAAAATAATGACCGTTTCTGCAAAATTGAAAGTTCAGGGACCAAATCCAATGTCAGGATCTAAAATATGAATTACCAAGACTAACTGATTTGAATTTATCAGAGTATAAATCAATAATCTTGCTTTGAATCAAAGTTTAATCAAGAAGTTTGCGGAATAACACTTAATTATTTTAACAAAAACTTTCAGAATCAATAATAAATAAACACACAGGAATTAATCAAGACTGTTTGTATTGCTGAATTCATCAATTACAATCACCTCTAATCTGTTTGATTAGACGAAGAACACAGACTGTTCTTAGGGTTTTACAACCTTAGAGGCTTAAGAAAACTTAATCAACAAAGCAATTACAGACTCAAAATATGCAGAAACTCCTACACAATAGAACGACCTATTCTCTGTATTTATATTGCTTCTTGATATGTTTCCTTGACGAACTATGACTTCTCTGATAGTAGATATGCTGGAATCTTCATGTAGATATCGTTTCCTGAAAATCAGCACTTTCTGTTTCTGAAACTGTTGAGCAGCTTGAATCTCTTGACAGCATGAACTGAGCAGCTTGAGTTGTTTTGCTCTGGCAGCTTGAACTTTTACACTGGCAGCTCGAGTTTCTTCAACTAGCAGCATGAACTTTGTATTTACATGTAAAATCTACTAACAGTCTGAGAAGTCTAAACTAACAGCTTGAATGTACTTAAACTATTTCCCAACAATCTCCCCCTAACTTAAATTCTTTACAAGACTTTAAGTTCTATAAAAACATGGAAATAAATAAGTAAACTGTTATTTACAAACCAAGGCTTTCAAAAACTCACAACTGTGCAAGCTTATGATCTATAGCCTTCAAAAATTCTCTCTTCATCTCTTCTTTATCACAAGATATTCTAGCTGATTTGATTTTCAGCAGCATATCTTTTGAAAAATTGAAATACTCAAGATTGAAGAAAATACCAGACCCATCTGTGAATTTGATTCTGAATGTCTTTGATTTGACAAACAGATCAATCTACTTGATCTTTTTCCCTTTCTTTTCAGCATCTTCTATCTCTTGTCTTGCAAACTCAGAATCAACCACTGTACTTAGATCTTTGATGAGTTGCTTGACTTGTGGAAGAGCAGACCTTACTTGTGTAACTGACCCTATATTGTACATCTTTATCAATTCATCTCTGGTCAGCTTCTGTACTATCTGCCAAAAAGTGTCATACTCTTCTTCAGGTCCGGACTCTCTTCTGATTACAAACTTTATTCTCAAGTCACGGTCATCCAGTGACTTAGCAAACCAGTAGTTAATTTGAGGCTTTGTAAAATCATGCTGATCAATCAGCTTCTCTATCTCCATAGCCTTTTGTAGTTGTTGCTCAAAGAGCACTCTCTTAACCGATGAAGGAATAGGGACAACTGCTTGATCAGTGGGAGTAGGTGCACTGGCACCAGCTTCAGTTTGGACTGATTGGGTTGTTGGTTGGACTTCTTGGGATGGTTGAGCTTCTGGAGAGACTGTTGTTCTCTGTCTTTTGTCCATCTCCTTATCATGAATCTCCTGCAGCCTTTCAGTAGACATGGACTGAGCCATTTTCTTTGGAATACCTGCTGCAAAGGCAAAATTGATAAGAAATCTTCTATGCTCAGCCTTGGAGTGCCCTGTTGGCATCTTTCTTTTCCTTGCTCCTTGCTTGACCACAAACCCCTTTAAGTAATCACCTAAAGTCTCATCATCATCCATTGGGGTTTGGGCTTGCTGCTCTAATTCTTTGTCTTGTTCTTCTGCTATTTTTCTGGCAACTTCAGCATCAAAGGCAATTTGGGCTTCTTTTGAGGAAAATTTATGCTTTGGAGACTTAATGAGAATGCCCTTGCCCTTGTCTTTTGTAGCAGATGTTGTAGCTTGGACTGTGCTTGATGGAGCTTGAATTCCTTCTCTGATCACAACTCCAGTGGCTTTTGAAGGAACAACTTGAGTTTCTAGGCTAACAGCTTGAGAAGCTGTTGGGACTGCTAGCCTAGAAACTGGAACTGTTGGTGCTGCTTGGACTGTTGTTGTTGGAGCTGCTTGGACTGATGTGGGAACCTCCTGATTCTCCCCCTTTTTGGAAGCATTGGTTTGGTCAGAAGAAACCACATCTGTGCCCTTTGGGTTTGAATCATCTGCTCTAACTTCATAATTTTATTTCCACAGAGTGTGAAGCCTCTGTGAAGATAATCCATTCGCTTATTTTGAGCAGCATCTGCCTGTTTGAGAGCAAAAATTTGAGCCCCCTGTGCAGCAATGATGGACATTTGATGGTCCAACATAGCTACAACAGGTTTGAGTCTGGGATCCGTTAAGAGCATTTGTTGCAGACTAGCCTCAAGATCAGAGAACACCTGAGGTGCTTGTGATCTATCACTGACATTAAGACCAGAGGTAGAAACTTCTGGGCCCCTCTTTTCTTGGTTCTGGGGACTTCCAGCTTGTGCTTGCACACTTGCTGTTGCCATGGGCGTGGTCCTAGCTATGTTGGCACTGTCCTGTGCCTCTTGTGTAGAGACATCAGTAGTGCCAGCCACAGAACCCATATGAACCATCTCTGAAGAGATGTTCACCTCCTGAGAGAGAATGAGAGTGTCCTCAACTGGTTCCCTTTGGATATTCTGTGCAGGAGTATCCTCCTGCACAGGGATATATGGCTCTTGCTGATGGGAGGAGGAGGAAGGAGCTCCTGGTCCCCTTTTTCTTTTGTATATGTTTCTGAGTGGGCGTGTTGGTTGTACAAGAGGATCAGAGGGAGTTTGTGTATCGGGAGGAGGGGGTTGGGGTCCTGGGGGTGTAGCAGTGATGATAGGCTGAGCCTGCTCATGACCCTCTCCTCTGTGTTGTGGAATAATGTTCATCATTGCAGAAGGCAATGGAACATCAACACTCAAAAAGTTGGCACTATGTTTCAAAAGTCTCTTAATAGAGGATAGTGAGTGCCTGTGGGAAACATGTATCCTTTTATGTGTATGAGAAGATGTGCAGGTGTGTGCAATGATTTCTGCTAAAAATCTAGGATACATCAAAAATTTCCCACTCTTTAGGGAATGATGCCTTAACATCCCCTGAAAAATCATGTTGGAAAAATTGAACCGTTGGCCTGTGGAAAAGCACACTAAGGCAGTGGCAATGTTAGATGAAAATTCAGACCAACCAGTTCTTTTGGGGCTTATGCACTGCTGAATGATATGTACAAGAAATTTCCATTTAGGAGAAAAATGGGCTTTTAAGAAAGTAAAAGAATCAGCAGGACCCCTATAACCGATATTAAAAAGACCTGTATGTAAAGCATCAAGGGTTAGGTCAGTTATACCTGTGGCATCTTGAAGATGCAAGTGATGTCGGATGGATTCCTCAGTGATATGGATATCAGTTCCATCGATCTTGGAAAGGAGGGTAGGCACTCCATTGATGGTTTGAACAGATGCATGGTTCCAAAACTGTTCTATATGGGAGATGTATATAGAAGGGTTTATGGATAGTGCATGATGGATATGAGAGTGCCTGAGGAAATCCATTATTGCATGGAACGGTTGGAGTTCAGCGTGTTTCAGAGTGTATGGGAGGCAGTTGTGTTCTTTTACGAACTCCATGGATGAACAAACGATGGTTTTAGGGTTTGAAAGAAGAATGTGTGATTCGTTCAGAGAGAAAGCAGAAGGCCGTGGAAGAAGAATATGTAACTGGTAGTTACAACTGAACGAAACTGGGACCTTTAAAGGTTTTGAAAGGTTGGGTCCCGCGCACACATTTTGAAGATTACCCAAATACCCTGCACACTTTGACAGATCAAGTGAAAATAACTAGCAGTCCGAGAAAATGAACTAGCAGCATGAGAAAATACTCATGCTGTTAGTGTAAAATTGTGCAACTTTTCAATGGAACAGTGTCTCCCCCTTAAATTAGCATACTGAGTCGATAATAATGAAAACCAATTAATCCATGTTTACCATACCAATATTTGATATTAGGAAAGTGAACCTTCCCACATCAAAAGGTTTTGTAAATAGATCAGCTAGCTGATCATCTGTATGTATTTTGGTAACTTGGATTAACTTCTTTTCATTACAATCTCTGATGAAGTGAAACCTGATTTCTATATGCTTGGTTTTTGGGAATTTCACTGGGTTTTGCACAATGCTAATTGCACTTGAATTGTCAATATAAATAGGAGTGGATAAGAAATTCATACCATAGTCTCTTAGCTGATTTTGAATCCACATTACCTGGGAGCAGCAGCTTGCAGCTGCTACGTATACTGCTTCAGTGGATGATGTGGAGACAGTTGTTTGCTTTTTGCATTGCCAAGAGACCAGTCTTGCTCCTAAGTATTGACATCCACCAGTTGTGGATTTTCTGTCAATGTTGCATCCACCATAGTCACTGTCAGAATAAGCAGTTAGTTCAAAAGGAGAGTCTATAGGATACCATAGACCTAAATGTGGTTGGCCTTTAAGATATATCTAAAGATTCTCTTAACAGCAACCAAGTGAGAATCCTTTGGAAAGCATTGAAACCTAGCACACACACAGACAACAAACATAATATCAGGTCTTGAAGATGTTAGATACATGAGAGATCCTATAAGGGATCTGTATAGATGAATATCCACATCTATGCCATCTTTGTCTGTATGGAGCTGTTTATGAGGATCCATTGGAGTGCTTGCAACCTTTGTGTCTTGATAGCCAAACTTTTCCAATATGTCTTTGACATACTTTGATTGACTTATGAATAGACCAGTAGGCTTCTTTTTAACCTGCAGCCCTAGAAAGAATGTGAGTTCCCCCATTGAACTCATTTGAAACTTTTTGTGCATTAGGGCCTCAAATTCTTTGCACAAACTATCATTAGTTGAGCCAAAGATGATGTCATCAACATAGATTTGGACAAGTAGAATCTCAGCTTTGATGGATTTAGTGAAGAGTGTTTTGTCCAGAGTGCCTCTCTTGAATCCATTCTGTAGAAGATATGATGACAGTGTGTCATACCATGCTCTGGGGGCTTGGTGAAGACCATAGAGAGCTTTGTCTAGCTTGTACACCCTGTCTGGATACTTGTAGTCTTCAAAACCAGGAGGTTGACACACATATACTTCCTCTTCAATTGTCCCATACAGGAAAGCAGACTTAACATCCATTTGATACACTTTAAATCCTTTGAAACTTGCATATGCTAGAAATAGTCTGATGGCTTCAATTCTTGCTACTGGAGCAAAGACATCATCATAATCTATTCCCTCTTCTTGAGTGTACCCTTGTGCTACTAGTCTTGCTTTGTTCTTGATGACTATCCCTCTCTCATCCTTCTTGTTTCTGAACACCCATCTTGTACCTATTGCTCTTTTTCCTTTAGGAAGATCCACCAGAGTCCATACATTCTGAATTTTGAACTGTAAAAGCTCTTCTTGCATGGCTTCAATCCAGGATGAATCTTTTAGTGCTTCTGATGCCTTTTTGGGTTCTAGTTGAGACATAAAACAGGCATGTTCAAAAGCAGCTAGACTGAATTCAGAAACTGCTTGTTCAGCAGCAGCAGTCTCATTGTGAACCATTTTCCTTGTTTGAACAGGAGTGCTTGGATCACCCAGTATTTGATTGAGAGGGTGATACTTGTGAACTCTTAGTGTGGGCTCTCTCTCTGTTTGAAAAGAAGTTCCAAGGTTTGTATCATCTCCATCAGAACCAGTGAATGGTTCAGTTTCTGGAACAGCTTGAGTTTCTAGGCTAACAGCTTGAGAAGCTGTTGGGACTGCTAGCCTAGAATCTGGGACTGTTTCCTTTTGTGTTGGAGCTGTACTGTCAGGACTTGGGAATGGCACTTCAGTGTCTGGATTTGCATTAAGTGGAGCATTCAGGACCCCTGGAGGATCACATGACAGAAGTGGTAGAGTGGTGAAATCATCCCAACTTGTTGAATCTGCAGCAGTCTGAAACTTTGTGCCAACAGCATGACAAATTGTATTGGCAGCATGAGAATTCGTGTTAGCAGCTTCAACCCTGTATGCATCAGCTTTTGCAGTATACTCAACAAAGCTCAGAGAATTTGTTAGTGAATCTAAATCAAACAACCACTCAGGGCCAGTGCCTTTGATATTAGCAGTATTTTCATTAAACTCAACATTGGCACTTTCTTCAATTGTTTTAGACACACTGTTGTATACTCTATAGGCTTTGCTTTGAGTTGAGTATCCTACAAAGAATCCTTCTTCTGCCTTACTTTCAAACTTCCCTAAGTGAGTCTTAGTGTGAAGGATAGTACATGGGCATCCAAAGGGCTTGAAGAAAGCTATTAGGGGACTTCTGTTATGGAATAACTCATAGGGAGTTTTCCCTTGTGATTGAACTACTTGAACCCTATTTAGAACATAACAGGCTGTATTAACAGCTTCTGCCCAGAAAGTCATTGGCAGATTTGAATCAGCTAGCATTGTTCTAGCAGCCTCAATTAATGTTCTGTTCTTTCTTTCAGCTACACCATTTTGCTGTGGTGTTCTTGGTGCACTATATTGTCTAGCAATGCCTTTGGACTCACAAAAACTGTTTAGAATGTGATTTTTAAATTCAGTTCCATTGTCTGATCTTATCACCTTAACTTTGGAATTGGATTGGTTTTCTATCTTAAGGACAAAAGACTTAACTAGCTCAGCATTTTCATCTTTGGACCTAAGAAAGTATACCCAAGTAAATCTGGTGAAATCATCAACAATGACTAAACAGTATGCCCTTTTATTCAAACTCAAAACAGATGTTGGACCAAATAGATCCATATGTAGCAACTGAAGAACAGATGAAATTGAATTTACTTCTTTGGTCGAAGTTTTGTGTTGCTTACCTTTAAGACATGCTACACAATGATCATCACAAATGAACTCCTTTTGTGGTAATCCTCTTACCAGATTCTTTTTAATTAAAGCATTCATGGACTTGAAGTTCATGTGACACATCCTTCTATGCTAAAGAGCAGACTCATTTGATGATGCTCTGGATATTAAACAGCTTAAAGTATTTGACTTAGGTAAAAGATCTGTGTCCAGGCAGTAAACATTGTCCTTTCTTGGTGTTCTAAGTAAAACAAGATTTTCAGGAACTTTGAAATCCTTTGAAAGAACAATGCACTCAGAATCTGTGAACAGAACAATGTTTTGTTTGTCACAGATTTGAGAGACACTCAATAAATTGTACTTAAGCTATTCAACATACAGAACATCATGGAATGTCATGTTGCCTGCATTAACAGTACCTTTACCTGTAACCTTACCTCCCTTTGAGTTGCCTCCAAATGCAACAAAACCTCCATCAAAACCTTTGAAATTTGACAAGCATTCAGAATTGCCTGTCATGTGCCTAGAGCATCCACTGTCCAGATGCCATCTTGATCTATGAGGAGACCTGTGGTTGCCCTGCACAAATAACAGCTTAGTTAGTAGTGGAGTAAACCCAAACCAAATTGGTTTTGGGTTGGCCTTGTACATTGACATAACTAAAAACTGTCTTTGACTTCTTATATTTAGTGAGATCAACTGATGGAGTCTTTGGAGAGTATTTAGTGATAATATGAGGTATCCAACTATTTTGATCATCTTTTCTTCTGACAGTCTCAGATAATTCACTAGCAGCTCCAGATTGATGCCCAGCAGCTTGAGCTGTGTTTGTAGTGCTAACAGTTTCAGTTTTTGCACTAACAGCATCAGATTTTGACTTAGCAGTCTGATCTTTTGCATTAGCAGTTTGAGCAACAGATTTGTCCTTGACACACCACATTTGTTTAAAACTTGATTTAGGCTTTGCCAAAACTTGTTTTTGATGTGTGGACTGTTTTTTATTAACTTTTGAGAATCTGTGATCAACTGTTTTCTTTGGAGCTGCTGTGGAAGGTTTCACTTTTGAGTGCTTTGCCTGATTAGGATTTGATTTTGTGTGATGCACAGTCTGTTTTGCAACAGCTGGTTTGTAAAAACAATCCTTGGCTAAGTGATTCTTCCTTCCACAGTGAAAGCATCTTTTGACAGTTTGAATTGGAACACCAGACTTTTCTGTCAATTTCTGGTTCTTGTTTCTCTGGTTTCCTCTTACCTGCTGTTGTTTAGGAAACTTTTGAACACCATGCTTTTGGCATGTGCAGATAGAAACAGTTTTACCTCTTTTAGTTCCTTTTGATGAAGATGCAGTGTTACAGTTAGAATGTACAGAAACTTGTGGAGTAGCATTGCATACACTCATCTTCTCTTTTCCTTTCTTACTGGGAGCTTGGACTTCTATGGGTGCACTCTTTGTGTCACAGTCTCTATTTTGACTCTTATCTTCTTTTAATTCAGGACTGTTATCAAGGATAGGATCTACAATAGTCATAGACTCATCTAGTGGTTCATTGACAAGTCTATCAGCAACCTCACTCATTGGATGAATGTACTTGTTATTGTATGGAGGTGGAGTAGCTTTATATCCTATTCCTTCTTTGGGATTGACCTGAGATTTCACTCTATCTTTGAATTGAACTTCCATTAGGTGTTCTAGCTTTTGATTTGCTAACTTGAAGTTTCCTAGATCTATGTTAACAGATTCTAGCTTCTTATTAGCCTCAAACACCTTTTGTTCAGTCTCTTCTACCTTTTTATTTAGAGATTCTATTTTCTTATTTAGCTCCTTTTTCTCCCACTCATGATAGGTTCTATCATAACCCATTTGAATCTCATTGTCCTTATAATCATTGATCTGTTTTTCCAGATCTTCTATGGCTTGCATGTATTCATATCTCCTTTCTTCCATCTTAGCTAGAGTTTTGCACATGCTCTCATTATGATCTCTGTACTTTTTAACCATATTTTTGCATGATTGAGAGCAGAGCTTAGAATTTACCTCAGATGGTAGTTCAGTGGAGGAGACATTTGATGTTTCTGCCATAAGTGCTTGATTTTGAAATTCTTCCTCTGTCTGATCACTCCAGTCAAACACATTGTCTTCTTGAGAGACAAGTGCTGTTGATGATGACGCTTGGATGGGCTGTGAAGTCCTTGATGGCTGTTGACCTTGAGATCTACATTCTCTGGCAAAGTGACCAAGCTTATGGCATTTATAGCATTCCACTTTTGATTTATCAAAAGATGGTTTGCCTTCTGTCTTGGCTTGAAAGTTGGCCCTACCAGTTCTTTTCAGAAATCTTTTGGCCCTCATGGTCAGCATTGCATGTTGCCACTTTAAATCCATCTCTTCAAGATCATCTGGATGAATTTGTTCCAAGTCTTCAACATTTAGAGCAAATAATCCATCATTGGCAACAAAGGCCTCATAGTGAGTTTCAGCAGAGTTGCCATCACCACCTGAGAAAGAATCACAGTTATTAGATTTTTCAGAAGATAGAAGAGCAGTATTGTGATTATAAGAAAAAGATTTCTTTTTAGCATCAATCTCAGTCTCAAACACTCTTAAACTGTTATACAGATCATCCAATTCTATCTCATCAAGAGTGTCTTTTGTTCTCCATTGTGCAGCATAGACTGTCCATTCTTCTCCAAGAGATCTGAGAAACTTTCTGTTGACTTCATCTTGATCCAGATTGACCTTTGCACTTTCCAGTTCACTTATCAGTTTGTTGAACCTGTCAAAGATTTGAGTGAGGTTTTCATTCTTGCCACCAGAAAAGTTTTCATACTGCTGTTTCAAGAGGTCTTTTTGATTTCTCTTGGTACTGGCATTACCAGCAAACCTCTTCTCTAAGGCATTCCAAAGAGAGTGAGCAGTATAAAACTTTTTGAACTGATGTTGATAAGCATTAGGAATGGCTATTTGTAATAGTGTGAGTGCTTTCACTTCATTCATTCTAGCCTTCCTTTCAAGTTCAGTTTTTGGAGGAGTTTTGACTGGTTTTCCCTCATCATCAAGTTTTGGATCAACTACAGGAGGGAATTCAACAGCTTCCCATATGGCATAATCAATGAATTGAATATGCTGTTGAATCCTGAGTTTCCACATCTCAAACTCAGTGGGCTTGAGCATAGGCACTTTGAGTCCTTGCCCAGATCCACTGCTGCTATTTTCAAATTCCATTGTAAAAAGATAAAAAAAAAAGTTTTTGACTTTGAAAAACAAAGAGTAACCTGGTTTGAAAAACTTGATTTGAATAACCTGGTTTGACAAACCTGGCTCTGATACCACTTGTCAGGATCTAAAATATGAATTACCAAGACTAACTGATTTGAATTTATCAGAGTATAAATCAATAATCTTGCTTTGAATCAAAGTTTAATCAAGAAGTTTGCGGAATAACACTTAATTATTTTAACAAAAACTTTCAGAATCAATAATAAATAAACACACATGAATTAATCAAGACTGTTTGTATTGCTGAATTCATCAATTACAATCACCTCTAATCTGTTTGATTAGACGAAGAACACAGACTGTTCTTAGGGTTTTACAACCTTAGAGGCTTAAGAAAACTTAATCAACAAAGCAATTACAGACTCAAAATATGCAGAAACTCCTACACAATAGAACGACCTATTCTCTGTATTTATATTGCTTCTTGATATGTTTCCTTGACGAACTATGACTTCTCTGATAGTAGATATGCTGGAATCTTCATGTAGATATCGTTTCCTGAAAATCAGCACTTTCTGTTTCTGAAACTGTTGAGCAGCTTGAATCTCTTGACAGCATGAACTGAGCACCTTGAGTTGTTTTGCTCTGGCAGCTTGAACTTTTACACTGGCAGCTCGAGTTTCTTCAACTAGCAGCATGAACTTTGTATTTACATGTAAAATCTACTAACAGTCTGAGAAGTCTAAACTAACAGCTTGAATGTACTTAAACTATTTCCCAACATCCAATTTTTAGGACATACCATAGGGACCATTTTTGTAATTAACTCTAATAAATTTAAACAAAAAGTGAAAATTCATGGAAAGAACTAAATTTGAAAATAAATTACATAGTCGAGGGACCAAATTGTTATTAAGAAAAGAAAAACCGTCATTTTAAAAAAGTTAAAAGAAAGAGGAACCTTTTTGCAAGTATATAGTGTTTTAAGGGAATATTTTTGTAATTTACTCTAATACTTATTAAACAAATAAGGGTAAATGATCATTTTAAATGACTAAGGATAAAATTTGTAACAAAACTTCAACCACAAAGACTGTCATCGTAATTTTTAAAGTTAAAGGACACAACCTGTAATTTCTAGTAAACCACATCCATGTTCATCCACATGGATGAAATTTATAATTTACCATATTATTTTCCAAAATTTTAAATAAGATATCACAAGTTTTATAAAATTATACTTTTAGAATAGTTTTGAAATAATCGATTTCTTTCATAATATTAAACTAGTTGTTAGCCCACGTATTACGTGGATGTTTAATTTATAAATTAATTGTTTGCTAAAAATCTATACAAATGCAAATTACATATTAAAATGTTTATTATCTACCAAAAAAGTTACAAAAACACTATAATTTTTCGTTATGAACATAATTAAAATTTTTTTTATTGTACTATGAATAGTACTAATATGTGTTATCGTTATAAAACTCTTTATTTTTTGATTTATTTGTATTTAACTAATAAAAATTCAAAAAAAGTAGTTTTACATAAAACACAATTTAAATAGTTTTATTAAAAGAATTTATAAAACATTCAATTAGCAATACTACATTATTTAGCTTTTAAATGTACGAATTAGTGTCTAGTTAGTTAAATTAGAAGTTAGATATGGAAGATATTAAAATCATTTAAAAACTATTTTTTATTTATATATAGGAGCTAAATTAGGTAATACTTGATTGTAGTTTTACTTAATTTTTAAATATAAAGTACATAATTAACTAAGAGGTTTATATATGGAAAATTGAGCGGGGAAAATGAAATTTTGATCAAATGAGGAAGCGACACGTGTCGCTAGACGTTTTCTTTTATTAATAGATATAGATAGATTGTGCTTCATAGTACTAGCTTTAAAGTTTAAATTAACTATACAATCAGGAGCGTAAATACATTAAACACACGGTATGCACATAAACACCTGTAAAGCTATGCATAATTTATATAGAATGAAAGTTATTTGTACACAACAATACATTTGTATCATACACAATAATTTTATCTAAAATGATATTTTCACAGTTACTTTTAGAGATACAAGACAAACATTATAAAAATATGATTAAAGGTAAAATAGTCATTTTAGTTAAATTTGTTGTGAACGTAGAATGCATAGCCTCACTAAAAAAGGTCAAAGGTGCATATCCTACTAAAAAAATCACAGGTTCTGTTTGATTGCATAATAGGTAAATTGTCCGATGTCTGATTCTACTTCTGATTGATGAGAGGTGGTCCTGATAAGATACTGAGACCTGATAAGAGAATTCAGTAAGTCTGTTTGTTTTATAAATTATCTGATTCTGTTATTTTTATTAATTTTACATATTCATTCTCAAAACGAAACAGATATCATTGATCAAAGTCAAATATCAAGTAACAATAATATCATTGAATCATAGTGATTCATGTAAACATTTAAAAACATTCAAATAGCATTAACAAGATTTAAGTAAGAAACCAATCCAAGTTTATAAGTTGTAATCAAGTAACATAAATGCAATCAAGAGACATATAACCAACATGTTTTCAAGAATCAAATAACAATTCAAGTTTATAAGTTATAATCAAGTTTATAAGGTTACGTTTATTAACTTCCAAATAACCAAAGTTTATAAGTTATACGACATGTTATTGAAATTAAATTTATCAAAAACTGTTGGAATATTTTCTCGTTATAACAAATATGGGTAAGAGGTAGGGTAGGGTGGGATAAGGGTAGGGGTGGGGTGGGTAGTGTAGGGGTGGGGTAAGGTAGAGTGGGATAAGGTAAGTATGAGAGTGGGGTTGGTAGGGTTGAGGATGGAAGGATGGGGATGGGGTGGTATAAGTAAGTTAAGGGTAGTTAGGGTAGGGTGGGGTGAGGTGGTTTAGGGTAGGTTATGTTGAGGGTGGGGTGGGTAGGGGTAGGATAGGTGAGGTTGGGTATGGGGTAAGGGTAAGGGTGAGGGTGAGGTGAGGAGAGACGTGTATTTTTTGTTGTGATAAGTATTGATAAGAAGCATACCAAAATCTGATCCTGATAAGACATGATAAGAGAATTTTGACTCTTATGTCTTCTAGATATCAAACGCACTTATCAATATTTTCCTATTACCGAATAAGAGGTTGCCTCTTATCACAGTCTGATAAGTACTACCAAACACCCCCTTAATCTACTTTATTGAAAATTTTGTTCCTATCTACTTTCTAGGTTTTTTTATTGGCAAACTAACCTACTACTACTTTTAAGCTACTCATTTGCCCTAAATGAGAACTTTGAACTTACTTTCACAACCTAAATTCAAACTTGCTTTCGACGGGAGTCGAACCCATGACCTCACACTTACACATCTCCATCATACCAAATGAGCTAAACTCCATTGGTATCTACTTTCTAAAATTTTTTAATGACTGTCTTTTTTTTCTTATTTATTCTTGTGTTTTATATTTGGTTAGAAAGTTCAACGGTCATTTTACATTTCTATTGATTTGGTCAATCTATTGTCTTATTCTTATTAAATCTCTTTTATTGTCATACCTATTTCCTCTGCCTCAACGGATGGACCAATGTGAGAAAAACATAAAAATATGTTGTTTTTCAATTATGACATATTGACATAGTTGGATTTATGTTTGAACAGGTGATGAAACTGATAATCAGACAATATGTGTAATAAAAAGTGTTGTCGTCGGCCACCCCCCCCCCCCCCCCCCCCCCCCCCCCTCGGCCCTGACCTTTTTTAGAGATGACAAAAAAAACCCGAACCCGATAGGGAAAACCGAAAACCGATCTAATCCGGGTAGGTTTCCCCGAACCCGATTAAGTTAAACGGGGATGGGGAGGGTATGGTTATGATAATACTCGTCCCGTATACCCGATTACATAACCCGTTTAAATCTCCGAATACTCCGATTACTTTTTTAATAGCAACATGCTATTTATATTGTATATATATTATATATAGAAGATGAATATTTTATCTATTTTATATATTATACATAAAAATTATTATGTATAATTTAAAGAACTTATTTATTTATATATTATTTATTAAAAGAGTTTTTTTTTCGTTATCATTTGATAGGAATACAAATTTAATTTAATATTAGTATTGTAATTTTAAACACATTGACGTTTTAAGCTTAAATTATGAACCATGTGGCTAAATTTCATATCATGATTTATAAATGGGTTTCCCCGATTCCCCGCGGGTTTCCCCATGTACCAAATGGGGATCCCCGTTTAATACCCGCGGGTTTTTTTTTAAAACGGGGACGAGATTTCCATTCCCTGGACTAAACCCGTCCCGTTGCCATCCCTACCCTTTTTCCTCCTCTTCAGCTTGCCAACCTTTCAACGACTCTTTTCTTTCTTTTTATTTTCTCCTTCACCGTTTAAATGTAATTTTTTTAAAAAAATTTCAATCTAGAAATAACTTCTATACATTGCACTTGCCCAAATACAAAATTTAGACGACTACTTTATATTTTCCTAATGTTCGTCTAGTTTTTTTATACCCGTATTTAGTTTCGTAATTTAGTTTTTATTTATTGTTACGTATTTTTTTTATTT
The DNA here is from genome assembly GCA_020465985.1 of Centrapalus pauciflorus. NCBI lineage: Eukaryota > Viridiplantae > Streptophyta > Magnoliopsida > Asterales > Asteraceae > Centrapalus > Centrapalus pauciflorus. The sequence continues at coordinate 207,231 of JAANYP010006721.1, forward strand.
TTAATAGGTAATTTTAATTTTAATTATGCAATAGTTTTAAATATGTATGAAATTAATTTTTTAGTTTTAATTGTTTTATAAATCAAAAAGAAATTCTTAAAAAATTAAGAAAGATGGAAATGTTAGAAAAGAGAGAATTTCCAACTTAAAAAGGTGATAAATGTAGAAGAGAAAATCTGATATGCAACTTAAATATACAGAAAGATGGTTGTGTAATCTCACCTTAAAAATGATTAAAAAAAAAAAGGATTTTACTATGGGTGCGTTTGGTAAATAGTTTTTTGAGAGCTTTTAGGAGCTTCAATTTTTTATTTTTTTAAAGTTATAGCTCAAAAGCTATTCCACGAAAAGCTACAGTAGCTTTTTAAACGAGCTTAAGTTTTTAGTCAAACAAAATTACTTTTTTACCCTCTAGATAATTATAAACTATAATTTTTAATTAATATATGTCTTTTTAATTTTTTATGTCATTTAATAATAAAAGCTACAACTACAGCTAATTTTACCAAACTCATTTATAAAAAACAAAACGCTCCAGCTCTTTTAAAAAGCTACAGCTCCGAAAAAAGCTTCCAAAAGCTCCAACTACTAAAAGCTCCAGCTCGAAGCTCCAGCTAGTCGTGTCAAACATACCCTAAGTTGGTATCATGCAATTATAAATCAATGATTATTATTTTATTAAATCAATTATTATTTCAGTTATTGATAAATCAATGTATTTTATTATGAATTTTTATTTTATTAAAGAGGTTATTAATAATGTTGTTAGCTATTTAATCTTATATATAATTGTGATAATAACACTGCCATAAGTAAATTATTTATTTAATTCGATTACTATTTGAAAATACAGTATTTATAATTTTAATTTATAATTATAGTTTTCTATTATAGAATGTAAACGAGATGAGTCAACTCGAGCCAGAACCTGTTAAAGTTGGAATTCGGCTCGTTTAAAAGTACTAGACTCAAGCTCAAGCTCAGCTCGTTTCGAGCACTGTTTGTGAAGCTCGAGTTCGGTTCAGGCTCGATTCGTTTATTATATATACTAATTTTTTATAATCTATTTATATATTACATATATTTTATATTTATTTAATCTAAATATTTTATATTATTATGTAAATTACACACACACATAGGATCGTTTAAGACGCGATGCTCGTTGATTAAACGAGCTCGAATTTAGGCTTGAACTCACCGTGGACTCGTTTAACTAAAGCTTTTAACGAGCCGAATATGAGTAATTCGACTCATCTACATCTTTATTTTCAAAATATTGTTTTCATCGGATGTCATTTATTGTTTGATAGTTAAAAGTATAGTGTAACCTGCCCAAACCAAACTGATAATAGATAAAATATAAGTGTTTTTACCTGTATGTTGGGACAAGCTTAAAAAGTTTATATATATATATATATATATATATATATATATATATATATATATATATATATATATATATATATATATATATATATATATATATATATATATATAGGTCTATATTTAAAATTAGAAATACAGATAAACAAAAACATGTAATAAACCTAACCAGAATAAAAGAAAATCAAAAATTTTAATTTTAAATCTTTCTTAGAATGTTGTTTTGAAGAAGTGTGTAAAGTTGGTCCAAGTGGATTCCCCTCCAACACAAAGCTGGAAGAAAAACAATGAAAAATCAACACGGCTACTTGAAAGACAAGTTATCAGGATGATTGTATTTGGTAAATAAAACGGGAAATATTTATAATCCAGAGAACAACACATTCAATGTTACAGATAAATAATGAAAAGACTTTTATAAGGTGTGTTTATACACATTATTTCATTTCATTCACCCGTCGATGATTATAATGATTATGTTATAAACAACATATTCGTTCCTTGATGCAGGGTCATCTAAAAGCAGAGGGTTTAAGGACATGTCTGTTACGATTTCCCGATCTTTGTAGGCGATTGTTTGTAAATCTCACGTGCACCACGACCTAGGATTTCGTCACCATCTTGTACTCGTCATATCGAGTCAGTTGACATTGATGACGTCCAAACTAAAGATCAAGAAGATGATGATGGACACCCTTTTACCGAAGGCACTCAATAAGGATTTAATATGCTTAACGAGGTAAATACATTTCCTCAAGAAGGCTTTCCTGTGCCTAACGAAGTACATTCATTTGCTCAAGGAACTCAAGAAGGGTTTTTTTTTTTATGCCTAATGAGGAACCAAATTATGAAATACCAAGTATAACCCATTCTCAAATAGGTTGTAGGCCAAGGAATAAAAGTAAAACCTCAATGAATATGACCACAATAAACGTAGATGCAATACACGTAGAAATGGGCAAAGCACTCAAATCACTAAACGATCAAATTCAATGGGAAAAATAAAAAATGATTAATGCTTGTATTTGTAACATCCCACATCGATTGAGAGGAGAAACTAATATGCCCATATAAGGGTGAGGTTGTCTCTATCCACCAAGACGCGTTTTGGGGCGGGCCTATGACTTGGCTTCCAGAAACAAAACCATGCGACATTTGCCAAAGCGGACAATATCTTGTTTCGGGGTGGTCTGGGGTGTTAAAGAATTAGTATTTTTTTTGAACAGCCAAACGGACAACTAGCTTAGAGCATCGGCAAGGCCATCACCCAAGACTAGAGATCCAAGAAATATTATTAATAATAAAAAAATCTAGCAAGATGCTAGACGAAAGTACAGTATTATCAGAAAGATAATAAAGGATTACAGTTCCACAATGACCATGAGACACTAACACAGTTTCCCATATATTTTACCCAAGCAAACAACGACGCCTGAAAATCATCAATCACCTGTGATGGATCAAAGCTTCTATTGTTGAAGACCAAGTCATTCCTGCTTTCCAAATAAACCAAAACAAGCTGTCAACAGCTGCTTCAAGAAATAGCCTCCTCTATCCATTGTTACCACAATCAGTAACACTCCAAATCAACTGCTCAATTGAAATGAACGACATGGGTTGCATGTTACACCAATTTGTGAACCAAGTCCATATTTGCAACACCAAGGGGCATGAATAAAAAGATGAGCAACCGATTCAATCTGATTTCTACAGATAGAGCACTCCTCCGATAGAAGAATAATACCTTTTGCACTCAAGTTCGGTTTAGTGGGGAGACGGTTAATTAGAAGACGCCAAACAAAACAATTCACTTTTGGAGGTAGCCATTTACACCAAAATCTGAGACCTGCGAATGGTGTATTAGAAAGGTTGTCAATAATATCTCTACAAGATTTTACTGAGAATATACCATTAGGATCACCCTCCCATCTCCAACTGATATCTCCATTATCTCCAGTTCTCGTGAATAAATCATCAAGAATAAGATTAAACTTTGATACATGATCACCCACCTTCGCAATATTGCTCCAAACACCTCGAAACCTTTTATTGAAAGTCCCAGATGAGTTTGATGAATTTAGACCATGGATAGCTTGAACCACCTTTGCCCACAATGCTTCATTCTCAACTTTTAATCTCTAAAGCCATTTAACAAGCAGAGCAATATTGGCACTTTTTAAAGAACCAATACCTAAGCCACCCATGTGTTTTGGTGTGATTGTTTTACTCCAATTTACCCAAGAAATCTTATTTCTGCCTTGATCCGCAGTACCCCATAGAAACTGTCTACGTTTCCTTTCCATCATATCAATAACATTTTGTGGAGCTTTGAATAATGACAGGAAGTACAGGGGGAGACTTCCTAAGACCGCTTTACAAAGTGTTACTCTTCCGCCAAACGATAGATTTCTAGCCTTCCAATTAGAAAGCTTCAAATCTAATTTATCTAACACCAGCTTCCAACTTCTTTAGAGATTCATATTTGCCCCCACAGTAACACCAAGATATGAGAATGGTAATTTCACATTATCACATTTAAGAAAGGAAGAGAGGTTTCTGACTTCATTTTCAAGCACACAAATCCCAAATACCTTGCTTTTGGAAAAATTAACTTTAAGTCCAAAAGCAACATGGAAACAATGCAATAATCTCGTAAGATTCACATCATTAGAAGTGGACCATTTGCCCAAAAAAATGACATCATCTGCATAGAGGAAATGGGAAAGTAAAGGATCATTATTAGGTAAACTAATGCCATGAAAATGACCCTTATTGACCGCAACCTGCATGGCTACGTTCAGCCCCTCCGTTGCGATAATAAACAAAAATGGTGAAAGGGGATCACCTTGACGAACCCCCCGAGATAATGGAAATTCATTCGAAGGCGAACCATTTATGAGAACTGATGCTCTAGCCGAACTTAAACAACCTTTAATCCACGACCGCCACTTGTTACCAAACTGCATTTGTTCCATAATCGAATCAAGATAGGACCAACCTAGGCAATCAAAAGCCTTTTCGAAGTCAACTTTACATATTAATGACTGATGTTTACTTTTCTTAGCCCACGAACAAACTTCATTCAACATCAATGGGCCATCTAATATTTGCCGGCCTTCGAGGGTAAAGTATTAGTAGTTGAAATGGATGGTCCTATCCACCATACATTTAATGTTTTCATTTCCCTAAGTGTTAAAAACATTAATTGTATATTACGTCCCGCATTGCACAAATCTAATGTGTTTGGCATAGGTGTTGTAAGTTTGGAGGCCCAACATGTGGCTGTTAAACTTTGTTGTATTTTGGGAATGCTACATTTCAAATATCTCGATCATCCAGTAGGTGACTCTATGAACAAAGCTAAAATCTAGGATCTTATTATTAAGAAATTTAAATCCAAGTTTGCTTTATGGAAGACTCCTCTCTCTTGGTGTTTAATTTATGTCGATTTACAAGGCCCCTTTATGTTTTCAAAACCAATGGGAAAGCATTAAGAGAAGTTTTTTTTGGGGTGGTGACTCAAAAAATAGGAAAGTTCCCTGAATTGCTTGGAAAACACAATTGGATCCAAAGAAATTGACGAACTTGGTATCAACATTTTAAGGGCCCTTAATTTGTCTCAGCCAAATGGTGGTGGAGATTTATGTCTGAGAATGACTCGTTATGACAGAACGTTATTTTTGCTTTTCATGGATATAGTCGGTATAGTAGAAATGATCCTTTAGACTCTTTAAAAGGTGGTGCTTGGGGTGGTTCTATAATCTGAATTCAAAAACATATGGGGGGGCTACAACTTAGACCAAAAATCATTATTTCAGATTGATTCTTTGAAGGGGTTTGATCATTCCTCATATTGGTTTTGGGGACTTCATTTGGGCCTCAAGGGGAATGGCTTGGAAGTCTTATCAGTAACTATTGTCACTTTGTTTTGGTTTTTATAGAATGCTAGAAACTTAAAGATCTTTTCCTTTCATCCATTGAAGGTATCCAATTTACTCTATGTCATTCAAGGTTGATCCTGCTTATGGATAAACTCTAGAGGTAGACGTGGTAGAAATTTAGATTGGTGTATTTGGCTTTGTAGTCCGATATCGGTAGCCTTGTTATTAGGTTTTGTTGGGTCTGTTTTAGGTGGCTCGTGGTGACTCGTGGTGATACTTTTGTTGTATCTATGTCCTTTTCTAGCAACTTGCTTGAGGTTTTTTTTATTGGTGATAGATTTGTTACTGTTCAAAAAAAACATGTTTTAATTTTCTCTTCGGATGTTCTTTGTAAGGTGTTTTGGTGTTAGTGGGTTACAAATAATAAAATAAATAATAATAAGTATTATCCTTTCAGGAAAAAGAAATACGACTATTGTTCTAAACGAGGTGGTGACACCCGCCTTCGCTGTGGGAAGATAGAGTTTTAGATTTTCATATAATTTGCAAGTCTTTTGATTTAGCAGAGATATATGCATAGCCAGATAAATAGATATTAGTTATATTTTAATTATAAAGAAATTTCATTAGAATCTTGTATTGTGCATTTGAATAATAAAGTCTTTTTCATACAATTAAATATAACATAATAGTTTCAAAAGATAACTCCAAACATATGTATATTATGTGAGACCCAAGATTTCTCAAAGGTCTCAAGTCAAGGCCCAGTAGCAATGCAATATCAATCATGAAACTAAGATAAAATTAACAGTTGCGGAATAAAAGTTAATTACAATCAGAGACAAAAGACTAAGTATAAGGTACAGACTTCTAGACTATTTCATCAAAGCACAAATATAAATTAGCCCAAACCCCAAAGCTCAATCATCAGCTAAGTACCAAGGTGTTGAAACAGGTTCTAATGTACTTCGAGCTCTTTCAAGTCCCGACCTAAGAACTAGGTCCAGCCAATCCTTTGCCTTTACCTGAAAAATAATGCAACAACGGGTAAGCTTATTTGCTTAGTGAGAATGTAGAATTTCACATTTAACATGCAATTATGAACGCGGAAACACATGCACTGCACTCGGCTCATGCACGGCTCAGCTCTATATGCACTGCACTAGGCTCATGCACAGCTCAATCTCGAAGGGTCATTGGCCAATTAATGCTCTTTTGATGCGCGACTTTGCTCAGCTCCCAGTTATAAAACTGTTGTTGCTCTTGAGACTTTTAGACAAATTCATAAGGAATGCTCGGATGATGATAAATCCATACACACGCATCATTAGTGGGGATCAGCCACGTACTGGGCTAGCTACCAGTAAAAGCTCTATATGGATATCATCGGAATGCTCAGCTCTAGCTACCCTCTGTGCTTTCATCACGTAAATCAGCACATCATAAGCCTAACATTAACCCAACACTGAGCAATAGTGATGGAGTTAAGCTTAACAATCAAATGACTCGTCAAAGAATCGAATCTAGAGGAAAAAAATACTCAGCTCAACAAATCATAGTAAATATACTGTGACAATATATCAATAAGCTCAAGATCAGAATATCAAATAAATCAGAATAAAGCAACAAAAGTCTCAATTCACATAATATGCAGTTAAAGTAAAATCTACAACTCACAGTTACTGGTTATTTGTGCTCTTTTAGTTTCTGGCTCTGGCTCTGTTGCTCACAATCTGTAGTGGATTAGAACCACAATCTGACTTATGTCAGACTTCCAGATGCTCGCCATCTTGTTCGTTGCTCAATCTGTTATTAATATCATTTCTGATATTTATTAGCTCTTATATCATCTTAATAATATATATTCAATGTTCATTCAATTTAATAAGCTCAATATTCTCTCGTTGATCTTTTAATCTCAAATTTCATATCTTGATTATACGATCATTGATCTTTATTAAAATCTTTCTTAACTTTCATTTTATTCAATCACTTATCATGTGATATTAAATTCTGTTAAATCATTATTCAACTCAAAACTTGTATTAACTTAATCATGATACTCATTTCATAATTAAGAATATCATTTATTAATCTTGTTAATTTATGTGTTGTATATGTGTTTTATTAAATATATTCATACTAAATTCGAATCATATATGAACAATTTCGAATACATCTTCGAATTTATGACTAAACTCGAATCATGTGGACTATTTCAGAGTATCAAATTCGAATGAGGGTTAAATTCGAATCTATGGTCAAACTTGGGATCAAATTCGAAGCCTATGTAATTAAATTCGAAGGTCATGTTCGATTCTATGAGTAGATTCGAAATCCATGTATTAGTTTCGAATACCCACTTCGAGTTTAGGGATTAAAGTCGAATGCCAAGGCTAGATTCGAAACCCAATTCGAATTTAACATCAAAATCGAGTTTGTTCTTGTTTTCTCGAGTTTGTTAATCTTTTATATCTTTAAAACACTCGTTTTAGGTCTAAAATCACATATATTCTAAGTATTACTCCTAGATTTGCTTATATTATACTCATTCTAGTTAAATCTCAAGTTATTCTAGCTTAAACTTCATAAAAATGCTAAATTCGAGTTTATAACTTAAAAACCGAAAGATATAAAACTTAAAACGTATATTCTTACCTCAAATTCGTGCGTAATCCTACATGCAACTGTATATTCTTGTAGTATTCTTCGAGATCTTTCCAATGACGTATAAATCTTGATGATCCGACGGTCGGTTTGGGAGAAAACTTAGAGAGATGTAGAGAGAGAGTAGAGAGAGAAAAAGTCTAGAGAGAGAGTCTAGAGAGAGAGAAATCTGATTTTATGTTTCTATATTCCGTTTATATACTTCAACTAGTTACGTTTGCTACTTATCCCACTATTATTTTCGTATCTTATATATCTTTTATTTAATTATCTTAATAATTATTAAATCATAATTCATAATATTATATAATTCAATTAAATATTTCATAACTTAATTAAATTATAAATTTAAATAATGTAAATAAAATTACATTATTGGTTCAATGATCAGATATTTAGTTGGGCTAAAAGTTGGGTTGTTACAGAATGGGCTCCATCACGCACAAACTTCGTCCCCGAAGTTAGATATGTTCGAACAGACTTGGGCAGATAGCTTTTATGATATCCTGATTCCCAAGACTGATACGAACCTTTGTGGTGTTTCCACTGAACGAGCACCATCTGTATTTCACATCTTTTTATTTCTTTAAGATTCTCATGTATAAAAATTCAAATCTCTTCTTGGAGTTCATATTTGATTCAATATTTTACTGTTTGATTATTTAGGAATTCTGACTTATCATTCATATCTTAATATATGAGCTTTATGCCTTAATCAGTTCAGATAATAACTCATTACATGAGTTAGCTCATATATCTCTTTCATTCAATTTTAAGCCAGTTATAGCTTTTTAAATCTCTCATCTGTATTATTGCAAAATCTTCATGGGCTAATTTATGCAATCACATAAGAGATTTTTTAAGATTTCTGATTATCAGTGATATAGTCACTTTGTGGGCTTATGAGATTTAACTTTATATCTCTTTCAATTTAGCTTGCAGCTTAAAATATATCAATTAGCTCAAATCTCTCTTTCATTTGCTCTTGAATTAACTATAGAGCTTTTCGGGAGTCTGATATCTGTACTTTATGTTTCTTTTATTGATGATGTTTCAATCATCAATCGCTTAACTGATTTCTGATTTGTGCTGACTCGTTATGAAGACTTATAACTTTCTTCGCTCTATTAAACAAATGGAATTAATTCTCCGGCGCAACAATCGAAGTCAACTCTTCGTGTAACGACTCCACCTTAACTTCCTTGGTTTCAAATTGCGCTGCCATATCCGCTAAATCCTTTATGTAAGCACTCTCTCGAGAAGCAAAATCCTCCAAGAAGATCGAGTATTTAAAAGCCGAAAATGAGAGATTAAGGCAAAATGTTGAAATACTGCATCTTAAAGCTCGCCGAACAAAACAGGAGTTCGAACAGAGAATCAAAGTTTGGAGTTACAATCGTCCACATCTTCTTCGCCATGGTTCAGCAGTTAAGAGATATTTCAGGCAAGTCGAATATGATCAAACACTTGAAGTGATCATACACTTTCAAATCTTGCAGCGAATAGGAACATTTAACGACATGGAAAACAAATGCGATACAAAATCGAATTCTAAGGAACAAGTTGATAGAAATCGACAATTTACTTAGGCTTTCTCGGTGTGATTCGTTAGACATGACGGCAGATTCTATTATTGAAGTCAGATCTCGAGTTACTAGGGTTCCAAAACCGTCTCCACGACTATTTACATCATCTTCTATTTTATCGTCATCGCCTTCCTCTATTAGTTCACTGTGCAATTCGGTCAAGAGACTTCGACAAAACAATAATCTTTGGTTATGTTTAATTATATGTATAGACTTATGTTTGACTTTTCATTTTATATGCAGTTAGGTGGAATAGGAATTCCATATTAGATATCTCACTAGTCTCGCATCGACATAGTGAGAACTCATTCTTACATTTATTTTGGCATATACGGGCATTTCATTGGCCATTCATGACCAATCGCTTGGCTTAACAAAGTTCTCAATCTATTTCTTTATCACTCTCGCTTTGTGCCTCTGACTTCTTTGATTCTCGTTCAAGTTGTCCTCAGGCGTTTGTCAATTTGATTCAAATGCTTTTCTCATTAATATTTATTGGATCAACTACTTCTACCTCTGTCTCATTTTAAGACACGCTGTAATCTTTCAGATTACAAGGATTTACGAAGTAGTTTGTGTTTTAAGATTATATTTTGATTTCTTAAAGTTTTTGAATCATACACGATTCAGATTACAATACCTATATTGTTTATAGGTATAATTTCTGATTAGAAAAATATTTTGTATCGTAACTTCAACTGATACAACCCATATGTCATCCGCATTATTCACTATCGATGACAGGGTTGCACAGTTTACTCAATACTTACTTTGGATTTGGAATTCGTATGGCAACAGAATTAAATCATTTTAGCATATAAGAAACTTATTATTAGTTACCATCAGGGTCTTTTGGTGTCTCTGGTGTCTCCTAGGCATCCTCAGCAGTTATATGGAAAGCTCGCGCCTTTGCTGTAGGTATCATCATTGTAGTACTCTGTTGGATTGTTCTGCCAACTGGTTGTTCAGGATTGATATTGCGTTGCTACTGGGCCTTGACTTGAGACCTTTATATGAACAATTTCGAATACATCTTCGACTTTATGACTAAACTCGAATCATGTGGACTATTTCAAAGTATCAAATTCGAATGAGGGTTAAATTCGAATCTATGGTCAAACTTGGGATCAAATTCGAAGCCTATGTAATTAAATTCGAAGGTCATGTTCGATTCTATGAGTAGATTCGAAATCCATGTATTAGTTTTGAATACCCACTTCGAGTTTAGGGATTAAAGTCGAATGCCAAGGCTAGATTCGAAACCCAATTCGAATTTAACATCAAAATCGAGTTTGTTCTTGTTTTCTCGAGTTTGTTCATCTTTTATATCTTTAAAACACTCGTTTTAGGTCTAAAATCACATATATTCTAAGTATTACTCCTAGATTTGCTTATATTATACTCATTCTAGTTAAATCTCAAGTTATTCTAGCTTAAACTTCATAAAAATGCTAAATTCGAGTTTATAACTTAAAAACCGAAAGATATAAAACTTAAAACGTAAATTCTTACCTCAAATTCGTGCGTAATCCTACATGCAACTGTATATTCTTGTAGTATTCTTCGAGATCTTCCCAATGACGTATAAATCTTGATGATCCGACGGTCGGTTTGGGAGAAAACTTAGAGAGATGTAGAGAGAGAGAGTAGAGAGAGAAAAAGTCTAGAGAGAGAGTCTAGAGAGAGAGAGAAATCTGATTTTATGTTTCTTTATTCCGTTTATATACTTCAACTAGTTACATTTGCTACTTATCCCACTATTATTTTCGTATCTTATATATCTTTTATTTAATTATCTTAATAATTATTAAATCATAATTCATAATATTATATAATTCAATTAAATATTTCATAACTTAATTAAATTATAAATTTAAATAATGTAAATAAAATTACATTATTGGTTCAATGATCAGATATTTAGTTGGGCTAAAAGTTGGGTTGTTACATATTAAAATCATAATTTTAAATGTGTAAATTTTTGTTGTAATAATAAATTTTAAAAGATGATTAAATAAAAATTTATTAAAATAAAGGTGTAAACTAAAATATAACACAATGATGATGGTGTAATATGAAAAATTTAAAAAGCACCAACCAATCATGGTTGACCATGTGTCAAACCTGGTGACACCCGCGCTTCGCTGCGGGAAGATAAAGTTTTAGATTTTCATATAATTTGTAAATCTTTTGATTTAACAGAGATATATGCACAGACATATACATATATATTAGTTAGATTTTACTTATAAAGCAATTTCATTAGAATATTGAATTGTACATTTGAATAAGGGATAATTGCGCAAAAAAACCGACAACTTATCAGTTTTTCGTGATTAAAACCCCAAACTATTTTTCGTTTCATAAAAAACCCCGAACTAACTAAAAATCAGTAAATCAAAGTTTTATCAATGGGTAACCAGTTGAAACTGATTATTAATACTACGTGGACAGGTAAATAACCTACGTGGAATTAATTTTGATTCTTTAAACCTGTTGCCAAGTATTATACATCATTTAAACCCTCGTTGCTGATGTAATCCCGTCTAAAATTACAATTATTAATTATCAACAAGGGTTTAAATGATATGTAATACTTGGCAACTGGTTTCAACAATTAAAATTTATTCCACGTAGGTTATTTACCGGTACACAAAGGATTAATAATCGGCTTCAACTGGTTACTCATTAATAAAATCTTGATTTACTGATTTTTTGTTAGTTCGGGGTTTTCTATGCAACGAAAAAATAGTTTGGAATTTTAATCACGAAAAACTGACAAGTTGACAGTTTTTTGCACAATTATCCCTTTGAATAATAAAGTCTTTTTCATTCATTAGACATAACATAATAGTTTCAAAAGATAACTTCAAACATACGTATAATTAAAATCATAATTTTAAGCGGGTAAAAAAATATTATAATAACAAATGTTAAAAGACGACTAAACAAAAATTTATTAAAATAAAGGGGTTAAATAAAAGATAACACTAAAATAATGGTATGTTGTGAAAATTTTAAATTAAATAAAAATAAAGAAATTAAATAAAGAAAGACCAATCAATGTGTGCCATGTTGCACTTTTAGATTGGTGGAGTAGATATGAAAATTGTATGTACATATAATACTTTACCTTTTAACATAGAAGTAGGAAAAAGACAAAAATGTGACATATATAAGTTCTAAATAGGTACTAATGGAATTCGGTTAATTTTTATTGATGATGCAATTTTTTTTGAGTTACTATGAAAAACATATATCATTTCTACATATTTTTCTATGCAATTATAAGATAACTCTCTTTCTAACCGCTTAGATCAAGTGGCCATCACGAAAGGTGGGTGATGTTGTTGATTTTATACATATTTTTCTTGGCATATCTTCCTCATTTAAGTGTGTTTTGATGGCTAAACTTTCGAATTCGATAGTGAAATGAAATAATTTTGTTTCCGAAGGTTTGTAGCATACATTTGCGAATTAAGGAAAACGAATGATGCAATGTCAAGATTTATTGATAAATTATCAAACTGTTGGATACAAAGAAGAACATTCCATGACCATGGAATTTAGACAAGCCATGGATTTGAAGATAACGCCCGCCTGTTGCATATGAAAGACAATCCATGGCCATGGATTTGTAGATAAGAGCGCTGCTGCATAAAGGAAAACATGGCCATGGAAATGAAACCTTGAGCGCACGCCAATAAAGGGAAGTAGGGGGAAGTTTGTAAAGGGGAGGAAACCCTAGCTTGGAGAGGATGAGGCGACGGCTGGGAAGAAAAGAAGGAAGAGAGCAACGCAAAGGGAAGAGGACGATTCCAAGCATCAAGATACGATTTTTGTGAAGAACAATTGAAGAATCTTAGGAATCCGACTTCTCCATTCATCATTCTAACATTAGTTTGGTATCTTTCATGGATTCTTTTGTTAGTATTTTGATTGAGATGATGGTAACCCTAACCATGGGGTGATTTTCTTTTGCATTTACTTAGATGATTGAACCCTAGTTTAGATGATAACGTTATTGGATTGAATCATTATTTTGATTTCATTGTTTTATTTGGTTACATTTGTTTGGTAAAAACTTGGGATTTCATTAATATTCAATAGATAGTCAATTCAATTTGTGGCGAAAGCCTTTTGTTTTGAATATTTATTTCGACTAATTGTTTTACCAGTTAATCGTTTCTTGAAACCGGAACCGGTAAAAAGAAGTTGTTATGGTTTTTCCAGTTTATGACTTGACAAGTGAAGTTACATTGAGATGAACCATCTTGTGTAACTTGGATTATTCTTAATCAAATAACTTCAATAATCAAAGTGGTTGTGTTTTAATTGCATGTTTTGAGGTGGATATAGTGAAGAACTTCACGTGTCTTTCCAATATTCATAAAGTTAAATAACCTGACCAGGAAGTTTAATCTGCTTAAGAATCACATGAGTTAAATTCAATATCGAGCTTAAATGCTATCATCGAGACTAGGGGGATTGATTCTAAGTGAATGCATTGTTTTGACATTAAACAATCCACTGCTTTTGTTTGTTCTGCTTCATAGTCTAAGCTAGTTCATTTGTTTCATTATAATAGTTATTTAGATACAACTACTTATTGTCCATGATTAATTAGTAACCAAAGACTTATTATCATCATTCTGCATCGTTTCCCTGAGATCGATACTCGGTTCTTACCTAAACTATTCTACTATACGATAGGTTACACTTGCCTATTGTCTATTAGTTTTAGTTTGGATTAGTTCCATTTTTATTATAAGATTAGTGTTTAGTAAAATAGACACCAAGTTTTTGGCGCCGTTGCCGGGGAAACGGTGATTTTGAGAACGGTCTGAAGTTGCTAGATTAATTAATTCCTTTCTTTAAATTTTGTATTAGGAAAGTTGCTGTTTAATTTTTAGTTTTTTTTTCCATTTTTTATCTTATTTTATTTTAGTTAAACAAATTAAGTTTGGGGAATCTTTGCAGTTGCATTGAATCCTTGGTTCATTTTCTTTTTGTTTTATAATAGTTTATTTTCTCTTTTGGTTTTTTTTTCTTCTCTTCTGCTTTGTTTCGCTTTTAATTTTTTTTGTGCAGAATGTATAATGGAT